>NW_018921439.1:112453-123942 GCF_002207925.1 Prunus avium
GCACGCCCGCGCACAACCGCACCGCATCCAAAAGAAGGAAGCCACGTGTTAACGCACATCCCCTCAGCCCGAAGCTCCAGGCCGTGAGATTTGCGCAACCAACAAAATCCTACCAGATTAAAAGTGACCAAAATGACCATATCCCGGGGGGCAAAAATTGTAATTTCATAATTTATTAAATTTATTAAATTTAACGAATACTTAATTTAGGTTCGGGATGTTACAGGAACATACCGTGGCAAAACTTAGTGGGAACCCGAGGGCCATCATTCACATCACCCTCTCATCTTCCACTAATCTCTAGTACATCTATACTCCAAGCATTGTCACTAGAGCTAAGTCTATCGAGCATCTTCTTTTTGTAAATTGAACCCCAACTTGAAGAAGTGACTCAAGTTGTCAAAGCATATTACATCACGATGGACGTTCGGAGTACACTAGCAGGGAGCGCACCCCATAGCATGAAACACTTCCTTGAAAAACTTTGACATGGGAAACTTGAATCTCAAGGAAAAGTGGAACGTGCGGAACGTGATTATTCTCTCATACAAATCGTTCGGGTCCGTTAGATCTACATCATCAAACGAAGGCTTCGCCAACTTCACATGCACGTCGGCAAGGAAGGCTGCAGATAATTGGGACCGCCACTTTTTGAATTGTGTCTCGTCAACGACACGATACAATTTGGCAATGAAACTTTTTGTGAACATGGGAGCCACCCCACAAATACAAAGGAACTTGTGAGCCAGATGATCGACTTCCTTTATTAGATGACATGGAAGCTGAGCAATTACAAAAAGGAAGAAGACAGTCAAAATCACTAGTCAAAAATTAAACCACAAGGGAAAACCCAAGCTTGCGGCGAAAGAAAAAATCGACTCCTCCAAATCCTTCTCTTTGCAGTCTTTGCAGCAAGTCAGAAAGAAGGTGTTAAGCTCATAATTTCATATATACACATGCCCTATTTACTTAGTCCTTTTGCTTAGTTTCTTAGAATTCTGAGTCATTTACCTCACTTCGTGTGTTTTATAGGTCAATAGAGCAAGAGAGCATAATTCATGCAATTCAAGCATGTTAAGGCCTGATTTGGATGAATGGAACAAGAGGTTAAAGACAACCCCAATTTGGGCTACAATTCCTTGTCAGTCCAGTTTCGTATGTCACCTTACAGGCTTTATTTTAGGGATCTACACAGCTCAAATGAGGAGACATTCTTGAGTACAGTTGGTCCCATGGGTCTCTACTACAACATATCCAAAATCGAGCCTAATTGGAGTTATATGGAGTCCTCAGCCCACCAAACAAGGTACCATGCTCAAGAGAAATTTTGTCTGCGCTGCCAAATGAGTTAGCAATTTATTTTGGCCTTAACATCTTCCTCCGAGCTTGGATTGGCCCAAATGACAAATGGTTAGAAAGTTAACATTCTGAACTTCAAGATGGAGGGCTCAAAGTCATCATTTGCTTAAGGGAAGCCTAATCCATGAGCCCATGAAGTTGTTAGTCATGTTGACCTAAGGATGAGCTAAATATTTCTTGGTCATTCTGACCTAAGCATGACGTGATTTCTGATGGTGGGGAAGTTAGTTGAGATTATTCAAATGGAGTTTTATAGCAGCCACAAGAAATAAAGAAGATGACGTGGGTGTTGTTGGTGAACTAATTTTAAATGCAATTATGTCTTAGGTGAAGTAGGTGAGGTTGGTGAACTCAAATGTAAAATCTGATTCACCTAACCCCTATGCCTATAAATAGAGAGTCTTCAAGGAGCAAGAGCATTCATTCATCTTTCATTCATATTCCATCACATTGTACAAAAAGAGAGGGAGAGTTGAGAGTCACAAAGGGAGAGAAGAGAGAAGGCAACAGCTGGGAGGCTTTGGCCTCCTGCCAGCCATGGAGATGAAGCTTTTCCATCTCTAACATGTTGTCCCTATCTTCTTCTCCTCCCTTTGCCTTTTATTTTCTTCTTTTATTTCCTTAGATTTACTTTGTCTTTCTATTCAATAAACAACTCGATATTTTCTGTTATTGTTATGAACATGATGATTTTAAGTTTTTGAAGTTTGATTGGTTTCCAAGTCTCAATTTTAGTTCTTGTTCTTATTCATTATCCTTATCAGTTGATATGCTTGTTTGAATGTTTGATCACCATTTAAACTTGTATATTAGCTATCTTGGTTGGAATATTAAGAGTAGACACCATATGCCTTAATTCGAATTGAACTATGAATAGAAAGAGTATGTATGGACATTTGACAACAGAGATTAGATACATGCTTGGTTATTTAAAACGTTATCCTATGCTTAATCACTATTACAAAAATCGTAATAGACGACGGTAATCCACCGTCGTGTATCCGGTTTTTCAACCGTCGTTAAATTGACACTACTACAAAAATCGCAACAGACTACGGTAATCCACCGTCGTGTATCCAGTTTTTCAACCGTCGTGAAATCGACCGACATCTTTTGATGCATAAAATCACGACGGTAAATCTCCGTCGTCTATTATTTCTAAAGATGACACTTTTACTCAAAACTATCGTCTATTAGATGTTAAGACGACAGTTATTTCAAAAAAATCGTCGTTATTTATGGATAACAACGACAGTGCTTTGTTAAAACCGTCGTCATTTAAGGATAATGATGTCAGTATTTTATTAAAAAGCGTCGTTAATTGTACTCAAAGATGGCGGTATTGTGTTAAAAACAGTCATTGATTATACGCATAGATGACAGGATTTACATTAAAACCATCATCTAAGAAGTTCCCATTATGTTTGAATTTGAATTAATGCCTAAAATTGCCATTGATTAGCTATGAAGACGACTGTTGTATTGTAAATCTGTCGTCTACAACAATTTTAACTAGAATTCCAACTATATTATTTTATTAATGAATACATACACTCAAAATTTGTTTATTTCATAAAACTTGAAGATTCAATATTATTTCATAGTTAATCAATCTTTGTTCCTATCACATACATACTTCCGAAATAATGGAGTATACTAAATTACATGGTTCCTAAAATCAACCTTTTCTCTTTCCCTTCTAGTTCTGTACTCAACATATAGCAGACTGATGAGATAAGCAGTCCAGCTTCCCACCAACCTATAACAAAGCTGAAATAGAATCCCATATAGCAAAACCAGTTGGGAAAATGAATATGGCAGTGTGAGAAGCACTTGAGCAACCTGCATTAAAAATTCTATTAAAACCAAATTAAGATATATAAATATAATTAGCTACACACATTAAAAATCAACTTGGTAAAAGTAAAGATTGCTAGAAACAGTGAAAAGAAGAAGGGCAGAAAATTAGCTTCAGTGCCTGCGCAACTCTAGCTGGGACAAGAACTGTCGAACAACCTGTAAAACACAAGGACAGAAAATTATAAATGAGCCCACCAAAATAAATTCACAACTGAGACCATATAAATGCCTTCGAAAACTTAGAACAATACCTAGATCTGAAAAAACAAAAAAAGAGCAACCCATTAAATAAGCTTCAACATCACAGCAACCCATACCCAGAAAATATTAATGATGTGACCAACTAACTCCAATGAAGAAGAAAACTAATTTTGCTTGTTGGGTTTTGCTTGAAAACTGAAAAAAAAAATATTTGTTGAGGTTGCTGCTCAGAGGGGCGGCGGGAACTGGTGGGGAGGGCTTTCTTGGAGGTCCCAAGAGGCCTATGATCTGGTCGATGCGCATCTTCGCTACTTCCCCTACAGCCGCATGCAGCAGATCCGAAGTGGCCGGTGGCGAGTGGGCGTTTGGACTTCCACGGCACGAGCCTAGCCCACAGCCACAGCCACTCCCAGCTGGGCACAGCGTCGATTGGGGTGAACCGAAAACGACCTAGCTCTGCAGAAAGAGAACCCCAAATCAGAACCATCATCAAAACAATTCGATTAGAAGCCAAAAGAGGGGAAAAACCCAAAAATTATTTCGTCCTCATACCTTTGAGTTGTCAGAACCGAAAGCAGAGTCAGAGTGCTTCAACTCTTTCTCGAGCGTCGAGTGAGCCATTTGGCACGAATTATTAAACCAAAAATCAGAGGGCTCCATTCTTATTTTCACTGTTTCTAGATCTGATACTAATCACATTGGACACGAACTATTAAACCAAAAATTAGACATCGAAAACCCTAACCCCCCAAAATTAATTGATAAAAACTAGTTCAAATTGAAGAACCCTAAATTGATGCATACAATAAACCATAGCTAGAGAGAAGAAGAAGAGGAAGAGATTGTGACCTCCTATGCCAGCGAGCTCAGTGTCGACGGCATCCAAGGGGCTTAAGTGGCCTAAAACATTAAATCGCAAACTCCGACTCCTATGCCAGCAAGCTTGGTGACGACGACAATGAACATTATAGAGATGAGTGCTTCAGAGGTGAGAGGGAGTGTTTAAGAGGGTTGAGGGAGATCCAGAGAGTTGTTGAGGGTTTCAAAAGGGGAGAGATTTTTTCGAGCGATGGGGAGAAATCTGAAAAATTTAAGATCGTGAATTCACTTAAGTGCCTCTTTTCGTTTAGTGCATTTTGAAAGACGACGCTTGTTAATTGACAAGCGTCATGATTTTAAAATCAAACCCATTTTAGCAGTGTGTAAGGTAATATACAACAACGGTTTTATAAAACTATCGTCTTTTAAAACATGACGACGGTTTATAGATGCAACGTCGTCTATTTTGTGTCGTCGTTTAACTATTTTGTAGTAGTGTGATCGACATCTTTTGATGCATAAAACCATGACAGTAAATCCCCGTTGTCTATTATTTGTAAAGACGACGCTTTTACTCAAAACTGTTGTTTATTATTTGTAAAGATGACCCTTTTTTTGAAAGAACTGTCATCTATTAGATGTAAAGACGACCCTTTTTTTGAAAGAACTGTCATCTGTTAGATGTAATGACGACGAGTTTTAAATGCCCTTGTTATTTATAATTTTGAAGACAGTTGTTTGTTAAAAGATGACCATATTTTGTTAAAAACATCATTGATTGTATATAAAGACGACAGTTTTTACAATAAAACCATCGTTTATTTTCTTTAAATTCATTAGTAAATTAGTGAAATACCCATTTCTAGACATGTTTCTATAAAGAAACCCTACATCATTCAATGTATATAAACACACCCAAAAAAAACCCAAAATTGACAGCTGTTACAATTTTTTAGTTTAATTAGTTAAATGAAATACCTTTATTATCCTTTTAGTATTAAATTAGTTTTTTCGAAAAATTCTGGGACTCTCTCTCATCTCTCTCCCTTCACAGAAACCAGGTTGGCCAGTTTTGGCCAGCGATCTTGGTGCTCTAGCCATGGCTAGACGCGTGACTGGTCGGAAAATGACTAGAGGAGGTCGGCGAACCACGCTTGAGCCCAGCCTCCTTTCGCCGTCGCGAGCTCTAGGAACCTTCGAGGGTTTCAAGTTTTCCGACACCTTTTTTGGTGGTTCCAGCGACTGTTGTCGCAGATCCAGGTATGGATTTCGATCCTCTCCTCATGCTCTTGCTGATAGTATAGTTATTTGGAATCAATTTTAGCTTTTGAGAGCGTGAAAATGCTGTCGTTTCACTCCCTCCCTTGCATTCAGCTCTTTGGTTGCTGGACTCTGTATTCTGAAATGGTGTGAGAGCTTGTTGAGCTGCAGTTGATTGTTTAAGCTTTAGCTTCAATCAAAAGGTACAGAGCAAAATGGCTATCTGCGGTTTGATCTCAAACCGGAATTTTGATTCTTTTGTCGGCTCGGGTACTGTTGCCTAGGAGGTCTATTTGACTAGAAATTCAAAGTTTGTATAGTTTCAGAAATCCTTTTAGGCGTTTTAAGACCTAGATTAGGTTAGCTCTTCATCTGGTGGCGGAGATGAAGAAATAGGATTTAGGATTTCTTTTGTCTTAAAGCAACACAGTTTTTTGTCCACCAGTTTCTGTTAGTAGAGAAATTTCTGATTAGTTCCACTGACATTTATCTGTTGGTGATATTTTTATGGTCTGTCATCTTGTCTCAAATATCTATGTTTGCAGGATCTTTACTTGAGGGGATTCTAGTTGCAGAATTGGATGAGTACAGAGAAGGCAAAAGAGTGTAGAGTTTTGATAGATTCCCTCCTTGACCTAGCACAGGAAGGGAAGTTAAAATATGAGTAAGTTCTCCATTAACTATACACTTGGCTTCTTGTTTTTAGTTTTTTAACCCTACTTTTTTTAATTTGAACTGTTCTAGTTGTGTTTATTTTCAGCATTGAATTTCAGTTCGTGTTTTTCTTTTTCTGTGAAACCTTGGGGCTTAAAATTTTTAAATCATCTTCATGAGAAGTCATTTTGGCTTGGTCTGCAGGGCAGATGCTGCAGCAGTGGCAATCACAACAACCGACCTCGTTAGCAAGAGTGTGGCAATTCAGTCTCTGGTGTGCAAGATCTTGTTTCCTGTATTTATATCTGTAGTGAATGCAATATCTGCTACTTTTGGATTATGTTAATTGCTTATTAGCTGTACAAAACTTTGGCAATATCATGTTTTTATTTTTGAAACCTGTAGGCAGTAAAATAGAAACCAGGCTGGTCCTTAAAAAAAACTGGTGAATTTTTCAGGTTGGAGGGACAGATATAAGAATTGGGGGAATGGCAAAAGGTTCCGGGATGATCCACCCCAATATGGCTACCATGCTTGGAGTATGTCTTCTAGTGTTTCTCGCTTGATGTTTGACTAGTTATTAACTAATATGATTACATGGACAGGTAATAACAACTGATGCAATGGTTAGCAGTGATGTTTGGAGAAAAATGGTTCAAGTTGCTGTCAACCGAAGTTTCAACCAAATAACAGTATGTACATTTTTTTTCTTCCAATTATTGAACACCATAACTTAGTGGGGCTACACCTCACGTGGTGTAATCAACCTACCTTGTTGCATTTTTATTTTGTAGTATGATAACCCACCACATGTATGGGTTTTCTGCAGGTAGATGGAGATACGAGTACCAATGACACTGTCATTGCGTTAGCTAGTGGATTATCTAGATCAACCAAGATATCTTCCTACAACAGTAATGAAGCAGTACAACTTCAAGCAGGCCTTGATGTGGTTAGTTCTACTTCATTTAAGTTTTACATTCCTCTGTTATCTAAAAATCTTTTACAGTGAGCTCCAAAATTCTGACATCACTGGAAACTAATGAAAGAATAAGTTGACTTTTCCATTTGATTTGTTTTATGCAGTCTAAAACCAGCTTCTGGGATTCATATTTTACCGTATTCATTTTGAGAGGTTCGGTGGAGAAGGGTCGTAAGGACAGCTCCTTGATTTTCGTATTTCTTTTTTTTAAGTTTGGGTTTTTTAAAAAAAAATTGGGCTGGGCTTGTTTTGGGTGTTTTTTGAGTTTTTTTGTGTTGGGCTTGTTTTAAGTTAATCAATGGTAGAGATGTAATTTATAGGAATTTCAACACTCATTTCTTATGTATTAAATAGTTTTTGGGTATGTTTCTAAAGTGCATTCCATGTGGGGTTTTTTTATAATTTCAGCCCCTATTTTGGGTATATTACTAAAGCTCCCTAAATTCATTGTCTAATAAGTTCCCAGTCTATTACATTTTAGCTTTTTGTTTCCTATAATTCTATACAATGATTTCAAATAGAAAACCAATTATAATGCTTTATTAACGAAAAAATACACTGAAAATTTATTTCTTTAATATAACTTGAAGATTCAATAATCATTACATAGTCAATCAATCTTTACTCTATTACATACTTCCTACCTATAATTAGAAATAAAGGAGCTACATGTGGTTCACAAATTCTACTAATTTAATATGAACTTCATCAATTTATTCTTCGGTGTATGAGTTAGCTCTGCCTTCTTGTACATTTTCCAAGTTGTTATATTCCCGTTCCCTGTAGCAATATCAGCAAAAACAGGTCCCTTCTACAAGACTTGCAAAATTAACATCAAACTCCACAAACACAAATCTTACCAAATGTATTTCATTAATTCTAATCACTGACATTAATGTAGATAAAAGCAAGTTCTAAATGACCAAATTGTCTACCTTCTCCAAAGATGTGCATGGTCCAATGAACCTCTGAATTTTGATACCCTTTGAACATTTGATCACAAGTGTACCACTGACACAATTGATTTTCAGTAATGAGATTGACATATATAATTAGAGGTTAAAGAGAATTTATCAATGGAATAAGTCTAAGCATAATAAACAGGAGTTGAAAAGGGTCCAAGGATTTATACATGATGCAAAACCACCCAAATTATACAAACTAGAATTCCTACTCTTGACAAGTCTGGAGGCTCTCTGAAAATAAAGCAAATTAAAATGCAAAAATCGTTACACAACACAAGTACTAGAAAAGAATAAGAACAGTGAATTTTAGAAAGCAGGGGAGCTTAGCTCACTTACTTGCCAAGAAGCCTGAGCAAGTTTCCTGAAAGGAAAAACGAAGCAACAATAAACATGCCCACGTATTAAATCAGAGTGAGGAAGTTGAATTGGTAGACTTGGAGTAAAACCCATGTTGATGTTGCTGTCAAAAGAGTCAGGTAGGGTGTTGGCAATCCACAGTAATAAGCGAACTTTGTAATATAGGAGAATATGGCATCAACGAATAGCATAGAAATAAGCAACCACTCAAAGATAGCTATTACCAAAATTGTAGTCAAATCCTGGGGGCTTTATGCATAAATGCAGATGAAGTCCCCATAGCCATGTGCTTGAAATAGAAAACACTCCAGTCCTTCCAATAAGAATCAGTACTCTTAAGGTGACACTCGAAACTGCATCCAGTAATGGACAAGGGAGGTTCAAAACAATCAAAGAAACAACTAATGTAACACCAGAAGCTAGGCCAGCATCATTCCTCCCATAAATTGAGAAGGCACCAAGGATTGAAAAATGAGCCAAAAGTAAACAAGTAGGCAATAAACAAAAAACCAAACCTAAGAATTTTGAAAGAAAACATCTTAACCCAAAAATAGAAAAGGGAAGTAAGTGACATGCATAAACCAATTTCATAGACAATTAGTTGATAACCATGAAAAAACTAAACTAGAAGCTTACAAACAAAACATTTATATGAAACACAACCCCATTTCTCATAGAAACCCCCTTTCTATTAGAAAATCTGATATCTAATGAATCGTTAGCATGCATATCAAACCAATATTAATGAATATCTAATGAATTGTTAGCATGCATATCAAACCAATATTAATGAACATGATAAGACGTTATTACTCATACATCGAGAACCAAATAATCCAAGCCAATACTTCCATTAAAAGCTACCAATCTGCATCCCAAGGCGGCAGAAACTTTTAATGGTCAACGCCATAAAAAAGCACAAACACATATCAATAGGGAGAACTGATTTCTCTTAGCAGATCAAAACACCTGACCAAGAAGCTACCAAATCCAAGTAAACGAGAAAACTGAAACAACCCATATCCAGAATTCCAATACAAGATCACTAATAACAATGACTCTAACAAATTACCCCAAAAAAAGCTAGATTATAACCAAAATGATAAAAGAAAGAACTGAAATTGAATTTGAAATTTCATCACTTGAAATATGAATACCCATCAAAAGGCTAATGGCCCAATTCAATCTAATTAACCAACTTGGTAGTACAAAACAGAGACTCGATTCACATAAAGAATGAATATTTACCACACCCACCAATAACAACAAAAACTAAGATGATCAAATCATAAAGATATAAGTTGCATTGAAAATAAGAACTTACTTACAATTACAAAATTAGAATATTAAACAAGAAAAAATAAAAATCGAAGTCAAACCAGAAGAACCCTAAGCTAACCCTAGAAAATTAGCTTCGTACCTTTTTGGTTTATGAGTAAGAAGATCTAATCTAAAGCTCGTAAAATGGAATATGGGAATCCAGTTAGGGGCTTAAAAATGGTCGCGACGAGGAAGGGTAGCTGCCATGGGCAGCGCGAGGGAGATGGCGAACGCGGTGAGCTCGGTGGACTGAACCGCGCAATGGAGATGGCCATCTTGGATCTCGGTGACCTGAACGGCGCGACAGAGATGGTGATATCGGCGAGTTCGGTGGAAGGCGCGAGGGAGATGTGCTTCATAGATGTGAGAGAGAGTTGAGAGAGAACAGGTTTTCTGAAAGGAGGGGAGAGAAATTGAGATTTTGAGAGAGAGAGGGTTTTGTAAAAAGCTCCGGGCTCATGAACTGAAAGTGAAATTTTTGTTTAGCGCCTCCTAAAAACACGATGGTCCTAATAAGGTATCGTCGTTATTTTAAAAATCAACCCAACTCTGGGTGTATTAGGTACCTTACCACGACAGTATTATAACATTCGTCGTCTTTTAAAAAACCACGACAATTTTTATATAAAGGGTTGTCTATTGTGTGTCGTAGTTTAACATAATTGTAGTAGTGAATGGATTTCTAAAGCTTAATTTAGGTTCGACAACAAGGACCTAATTTGGGAATGCAAGGTTTAGACCAGACACCATGGCTAAATTATACATTAGAGAGAATCAATCTTTTTACTTGAATTGAACTTGTTAACTTGATTGGTTGAGACTTAGAATTGGATTGTTCCCTAGTGTACTCTTCACAATCATCATTAAACTTTGTTTCCATTTAAGTTTTGTGCAAGGAATCAAATTGAATCAATCTATCATCAATCCTCGTGGGATTGACCTCGCACTTACACATGCTATACTACCCAACGGCTTGTGCACTTGCGACTATCACAAGTTGAGGATGCAGCTAAATCAATTTTGGCGCAGCTGAATTCGACACAACAGAAGGGATAAAATAGCAAGATACAAAAATAAGGAGAGGATCTAGGGTTTTTATAACCTTTGGGAAGTCTTGGCCAAGAAGGAATCCTAGAAGCCTTTCTTTACAAGGAGCCCAACTTCAAGAGGGAATCAAATCCTACCTTCAGAAGGAGCCCGTCTGCAATTAGGAATTAAAGAGCCCATCAAGTATTTCACATTTCCTACATGCCCTACACGAGCCATGTAGAAGCTGTAGTGCATTTGTGGGAACATGAATTTTCAAGAACCACTCAAATGAAGCCATGTGGATATTGTTGCTTCGATTCAGCTGCACCAAAATGGTTTCAACTGCATCCTCAACTTGTGATACTCGCAAGTGCACGAGCCGTTTGGTAGTATAGCATATGTAAGTGCGAGGTCGATCCCACGAGGATTGGTGATTGAATGATCCAATTTGTTTCCCCTACACAAAATAGAAATGAAAAAAAATAAATAAATAAAACAAGAAAGAATGAAATAACCCAAGCAAATAAGTTCCCAAGTTCAATTAGATTAACGGATTGATTCTAGCTAAAGTATGATTAAGCCATGGTGTTTGGTCATAACCTTGTGTTCCTAATTCCCTAATTTGATCATTTGTTGTCTAACCTAAAACTAAGCATTAGGAACCCATTAAGCATAGAAGAACA
>NW_018921439.1:124295-150610 GCF_002207925.1 Prunus avium
GGTTGCCAATCCATGTGGTTGCCTTTTGGTTGCTGAAAAACGAGTTTTCTGAACCAGGCTTGGTGTAGGAAGGCCAGAGGTTTTAAAACGTATCCAATGGGGCTCAAATTTGGATATGTTATAGTAGACACCCATTGGAACAACTTCTATGAAGAAAGTATTCCCATCGGAGCGGTAGAAGTGTGCGTTTTGGGCCTTGCAAGTTGGCTGCCGAACAGAGACTGGAATTGACTTCATTTCATCTTTTCTTTCCTTTTTGATTCACATGCATGCACATGCTTCCTCTTTCAATTAAAACCTGATTTCCAGCTCCAAAGTGATCTGCCAATTCAATTCCCATGTTCAAAGGCTGAAGCAAAATGCCTCTCATCATTCCTCATTCTTCTCTCTCTCCTTTCTCTTTGCTTCCCATGCATGCACATGCTTTCTCTATAATAACTCCAGCATGTACCAACTTGCTCCTTTCGAATTTCATAGCTGGAATGCCTCCCCACTTCACTCATTATGTTGGATCCAAAGTCAGTTGCAGCATGGGTGAGGCACATGGCTTAAAGGAGGAGACAAGGCTCAAAGCTGGCAGCTGCAAATCCTCCTGAGCATGGTTCAGTGTTGGACGGGTTAAGGACTCCACATATGTTCAATTGGGCTGAATTTTGGATATGTTGTAGTAGACACCCATTGGAACAAGTTTCATGAAGATCTTCACCTCATTCGAGCCCCATAGCATGCTGATCCAAGGCCAAGAAGTTGACCTACGAAATTGGGCTGGAAAGGGGTTGTAGCCAAAATGTGTTTGTCTTTAAGCTCATATTCCTCATATGCCAATCAGCCCTTAACATGCATGGATTGCATCAAATGTTATCTCTTGCTATCTTAACCTACAAAACACACAAACATAGGTAAGTGACTCAAAATAAAGAGAAACTAAGCAAAATCACTAAGTAAAGAAGGCATGCAAGTGTATGAAATTATGGACTTATCAAAATAGAAAATGAATTAAAAGCACAAGTTTAACTCAATAACATAACCAAATCATAAGCTAGAAGGGTACAAAATGATATACAATTATGAACCGATCAGATATTGGAATATGCCATAGGTCAAGTAATTGTGCCAAGTAATCTCCATTTAATTGGCCAATTAGTATGATTTAAAATGGGAATATCTCCATAAATCAAGGATCTTATTTTAATTAAATCTACTTGATTTATCCAATCTCCCTATTTATGGAAAAGAATAATTCCCTTAAATTATATACCAAAGATGGCACAAGATTACAAGACTATATAAAGATAACATTGAGGTAACTTAGAAACCGTAGCAAAAGTACTCTCTCTCTCTCTCTCTCTGGAAAAACAAGTAATAGTTGAGGAGCGTCTACAAATCCTTCATTGTCAATTGTTCAATTACTCTCCGATTTAATTAATTTTTGGAAAAATGACATCTTTACATAGGGCTAGAAGACAAAATGATTTCAGTTATCAAACTACAACACTGAACCACGAAGAGCTTGGTTTACCAGTTTCCTACTTCATCGTTTGTCGTATGATGAATTTAGACACTGAGCAAAGTTTTAATCTAGGGAGCTTTCATTTTAAGATACTATATAATTTACTAATTTGGAAGATAGGAATACAATTGCACCTAATTACAATAAGGCCAAAGACCAAAAAGTAGTACTTAATTTTACAATAATATAATTAAAAAACATAAAAATTACACAAAATGCCACTCCTTCTAAGTCGAGCACACTACTATGCCACATGTACCTCCGGCAATCCCCTTCCAACAAGCCGCCACTGCTCACTGCCCATCGCCAGGCTGTTGTCACCACCCAGCTACCACCGACGCCACACATCGCCAGCCAGCACCTCCCGGTCAGCCATCGTAGCCAGCTTCCAGCCAGCCACCACCTAATAAAAAATAGTACATTTAGTGTGCTTGAAAGACTCAAACCTTGTTTTTCTGATATTTTGTTAGTTACGCAATATTTATATTAACAGTCAATTTTTTTAAAATATTTATTTCAACATCGATACATGCAAAATTTGTACCAAATCCCTCTTAGCTCTACAAAACTCAGTTACTCTCCACCCTTGCGTACCCCCATTTATAAACTGTCAATCCTACAAATATTTCGTCAATTTCACATAATATTCCGTCAATTCCAAGTACCATGTATGTTATAACCTCGCAGAACTTGAGAAACATATGGTCAGCCCAGGAACACACATCCTCGCAGAACTCGGGGGACATGTAGTCAGCCTGAGAACGCATATTCGTCAAATCCCCTCGCAGGACCCAGGAAGATTATAATCAACCTGAGAATGCAAATCCTCGCACACAAATCCCATTTTAAAACGAAATCAATCCCAACGTTCCTTGATTGAATTTAACCATGCATCATCTTTCAAAACTGTTCTCAACTACCTTTAAATATGTACCACACAATATTGTGAACTAGTATCCATAATTCATCAATTTCAAGCCACTGAGTATATATTAAATATAGACATATAATTAGATATTTAATGAATTTCTTTTTCACGCCAAAATCAGATTAAGAAGCCATTCCCAACTCTACACAACTAAACATAATATAATATACTTTTTTTTAAAAGAAATAAAAGAGATTGCATGGTAACTCATAAACATTTAATAATCCTTCATAGCATGATATCATCCTAAAACAACCCTCCAATTTCAATTACAACTACTAATGGCCTCAACCGAGCCGACTGCCCACAATCTGAATTGACTGTACTCATAGGGCTCACGACCTCAATTGTTATATACCCATTTCCTTCCACTGCGAGTTCACAAGGGTATTCTGGTTCACTAGCCCTTTGTAGTTAGATACAAGGTTGCTCGAAGGAGGGGATTTTCTATCATGCTGGCAACTCCTTCTTCAAAAATATAAAAAGGAGGACAATGATTAGGATATTTTGCAATGGTTGGCGTTTGGGATATGGAGGTTATGGAAGAATCGAAATGCTGTAATTTTCAAGGGGCATCATATGCACCCACAGGATATTGCTCTCACATGTCAAAAGTAAATTGTGGAATTTGTGGCCACAGGACAGGCAAGTATACCGCATATACATGATCAACCGAGAACTCTGGACCTCGGTGACTTCCAAATTTGGCAAAAACCGACTGATAGCTGGATGAAACTTAATTGCGACGGTGCTTGGACGCAAGCGCACATGAGGGGTGGAGCAGGATGGGTGGCTCGAGATAGTAATGGATGGATGGAAATGGCATGGGGTGTGGGGTGTTTTTCATGCCAGTCAGCTCTAGCTGCGAAAGCGGTGCTGGAGGCGATGGCAACAGATTTGGAGGCGCAGGTTACTAGGATGATGGTGGAGACATTGTAAACAGCTTGTTGTGATGTTACATGGTAACATGAAGACGGATACTACTATTGATGGCATTATTCATGATATTAAGTTACTGCTCATGTGAGTCGGGTATCTTTTGCTTTTGTGAATCGTAGGTACAATGCAACTGCTCATCTGGTAGCAGTGCATGTATCTCATGTGGGTGGGAGGCTTAAATGGGATCAACTTTGGCTTGAGTGGTTGTTTTGACACTCTTGCTGCTGATGTAAACATTACAATTCGGCTTTAATAAATTTCATCCATCATTTGACCAAAAAAATAATCCTAATTAGTAAGGATTGTTATGTCTAATACCTAATTTTTCTTTTAATCTACCATGTTTATTCTACCATTAGATAAAAAAATACAAAAAATACAAAAGAACCCTACATTTAATAACTAAGTGCTCGCTTGAAAATGGTAAATTAGACGAGGAAAAGGGAACAATCATTCACTATTAACGTCCAAACAAGGGACCTACCAGTTTTCGGATTATCGTCTTTCCCAAACAAATACTGAAATTTGAAAGAGTGGATGCAGACAGGTCCCTGTTGATACCGTCTTTCCACAAATGATACCACAAGAAACGTCCATCCTATTTATTGATTAAAAAGACATGTAAAATGTGAACGACAAAGTTCTACAACCAACTGAAAATGGTGTCTATTCTGGCCTCTACAATCCTATGCAAAAGGATTTCCTCCGATGGACGCGACAGGTCCCTGTGTCGGGACATTCCTGCAAAAAATAAGCAACTTCAAATCAATTCAAAAGAGGGTACAAACATAAACATATACACGACATAAAAGCATCAAATCTCTTCCCTAACACCAGGCAAGTTGAGTTGCTAAACCCTATCAAGCATCTTCACAATGCAGCTCCAGACATTCAATTTGTCTGGTACCACCAATATACTCACGTCAGACTCCACAGTGAATATTACATTCTGCTATTTTGATGATCGCATAGCAAAATGAACTGTCTTAACACTTTCCAATGGAACCAACATTCTCTGCCACCAAACTCTCATGATTTAAGTATAGAAGAATCGAGAGATTGTTGTGTCCATCACCAATATAAGCATCGAAACATGATGTTCTAATTAAAAATCAGAAACCCCACTACAACATGTTTCCTTAAAGCTTTCAGTTGTGGATTTCGTCTGTGCATTCCTTCAGACCACACAAACATCAAATGAAAAAGAAAATTGGAACTGAAACTGATACTTATGGAGACGAAGTAATTGCAAGATAATTTCATTATTTAAAATAATGCGATTAAATAAACTAATACATCTGATCCCATCTTTTCAAGTTTATGTATCTTGGTTCCATCTGTAGAAACTAGTTTTCTTCCCAATGCTTAATTCTTCGTTCTTCATCTTCTAAAAGGTAAAAACAATCTAGCGAAACTATAAATACCCTTATCAGCTCACTCATTACCCATCATCTCGCTGATTGGATTATTTGATTAAACTGCTATTTGCACTTGGCCAACCTTTCCAAAAGCTCACTCATTACCCATACAGATAACATATTCACTGGAAAAATGATATAATACTATGACAGCCATAATGAGAAAAGATCATAATCCAGAATACCAAGTAGCAAATGGACTTACGGAATCTGAGAGCTATGTGCTTGCCCTGGCATGTATGTCAATCCACCTACATCAAATCAAAATAGCATTGAGTGAAAAGGATAAGATTGTTATGACCATATATGTTTTAATGGTTCTGCAACATGTCTAGTTCACGAACAAAGAAAAAAAGAAAAGAATGTAGCTTCACTCGCACTGACAAACTTACCTTCTGCTGCAGCTGGATATAACATCCCAGACACTGTATTTTGGGGAAACCATGCCTGAGATACACCACCAAGGAAAGAGGATTGCAACTGGGCATTTGGGAGAGAAGCTTGTAAGGAGCTCATGTCCAAAAACTGAGATAGATAACAAAAGACAAAATTAGAACCCAGAAATCCAAGAATTGTATACATGTACGTTGGAAACTCCATTCCAAATCCTTCATTAATTTAAATGAAATAAATTACAGTTTTAGAATGATATGGTAGACATTGACTAAAACCATCATATTACAGTCTATCAATCGCATCACATGCATTATGACTTGCCCCATGAGATTAAAAACACATTAGTGAGAGAACAAAAATAATTAACAAGTGTCTCCTCTAAACACTTATAAGCAATAGATTGGATCTTATTTTCAGAGACCGGATCTTAGAGGCAAAGGCATGAGCAGCTTTTCTAATCAAGATAGCACCAGCATTACTAACTGTGATCCAATGCAATTATATCAGAGTAGGTTCCTTTGACTTTAGTTATCAATTCTCACAATAAACACTAAAAACACTCAGATTTCACAGAAAGTACAGTTCAGTTCCTAAGTGAACTAAGCATCATGCTGTGGTTATCCTTGACAGTTGACAGGTATGGAAGATAAATAATACCATCACTCCACCCTTGCCCTTAATCACATTTCACATTTAAAATTCTTGTGCAAACACAACTTAACAAAAAATACTACTCTATATTACTGATGTTACTAACAAAAACATACCACATTATTCGGATCCAGATCTGTTTCATAAGGAAGATCAAATGGGTTATTTGATTTGTGGTCAGTGGCATCTGACTTAATTTCTCCCTGTGATTTGGTGGAGGGAACAAAAGAGATTAGAATACTGCTAAGCAGATTCCACTAGACAAATCACAGGAGATATCTGAAGGGTAAAAACCATTTGAGGAAGCCCTTGTGGAGTATATGATTGCCCCAAGACAACATGTGAGGGCAGACCAGGATCATGGGGTTCACCTTGGGAGACAGATCTCTGAATCCCATCTTCACTAGAGTCCTGCAAAGCAAAGCCCACCCAATGAGAGGAAGAACATAAACAGTTAGAGAGAATATAATGTTGATGCAGCAACCTCAGAAATTCTGAATCCCAAATAGTGGTCGCCAGCTGACATAAGCTTATCTGTTGCTCCTGGTTCGCTACCCTTCTTAGTGCCCTCCAATGGAAGGTGTACAATAGAATCTTCGAAAGCACTCCATGACTACTCAAAATAACACATATCAACCTGATTACATTCCTTCATATTTACTGCATGCCACCATTTTAGTAGAGCTTATATTCAATTGAGTAAAGAATAAAAACCATGAAACTGACCATGCACTAAAAACCATTCTTCTGAAACCCATATAAGTTCTGATGAGGGTGCAGTTCTGATCAGAATGAGGCTTACCTGAGTGCTTGTGGTATTGGGAGCTGTGACATTGTGCAAACTATCACTCCATGGACTTGAAATATCTGAAGAAGGTCCATGAATGCTAGAATATTGAAATGACGGCCATTGCATGCTTGTATTTGATGGTGAGAATGGATCAAAATTTCCAATAGAACCTCCACCATTGGAAGCTATATTTTCTGGGGTAATATTTTCAGTGCCTGGAACAGAAGCTGACGGCTGAGGTGTATCAAATGTTGCCCATCCTTCACTTTCATGGAAAGAATCGGGTACTTGTTTAGCCAAGGTTGCTGTGGACTGCTGCTGAGGAAAATCAGCAAATAACTCCAAGGATGTAGGTGAGAAAGGTTTAGGACGTTCGCCTGCATTCACAGACGAATCTGAACATGATACAGGCGGCTGAAACAAATCTGTGGATAGAGATGAAGATGGTGCTGGTAAGTGAAACAAATCAATGGATGGAGCTGCAGAAGATATTTTTGTTTTAACCAAGGCCTTGAAAAGATCCAAGCTATCAGTACTTCCAAAAAGAGATGATCCCGTTAAAGAAATCGATTCGTCCTGGAAGATTCCAGGAGCTTGTTCTGGTTCAAGAGCAGGCATGGAATAGCTACCCACTGAACCAAAACTTCCGGAGGATGCAGTTCTCTGAAAAGGCAAACAAGCAACTAATGTCAAGTGATGGAAAAACCAGGACGAGCATAATATGATCAACAAATAGAAAATACTGCTAACCTAATAGGATTGTGCATACATACAGAGAAAAGCATATCAATGAACATAGCACTTATGGAGTCAGGAAATGGCTCCAATTACTACAATTTCCTCTCACCAACACCAACCCTAAACTAATCGAGTAACCTATCCGAAGAAAACTTACCCAAATGATTAGATTAACTTAAATTTCGTTCTTAAATTTAAGGCCACAACACAAATTTATTTGGGTTAGATATAAATGAATGCTATAACCAATAATATTTATATATATAGGCACACCCACACATAGGGTAATGTTCTCTTGCCAAACTCATGTTTCCAGAAACACACACACACACACACACACACACACACACTTATAGGGGTAATGTTCTCTTGCCAGACAGATCCTTATATTGCAAGATTATGAATCTGGAAAACATGTTTAGGCAAGAACCAACCTGATAAGTTTCCCAACTTCACAGTCTGCCACATAAATGCTTATATTTCCAGCCCGTTTGGCATGAGAACATTTCCCTACACATATATATAAATATATGCATGTGGACTTTCCATTGTGAGGCACCAAAGATTGTTGATCACGTTGTTGAACAGTAAGTTAAACTCAATGCAATCAACGACGTTGGGGGGTGTTGCAGAGGTGAAACACCATGTGTGTGTACTTTTTATAAGAGTACATAAATACGGATGCACACAAACACATGAGTGCATGAGTGCATGCATGCATATGTATATGCATAATGATGGGGAAGCCTTTTGCCATCTTACATTGAGTTATAGAAAATATAGCTGGAAGTTGTCCTCATAATTTCCAAAGCATCATCGCTTCTTCTCCTATGTGTCCTTGTATGTGTTTATGTGTTGATGTGTTTGTGTATTTATACAAATGGTATATAATTATTGTCGTGAATGGGCCATATATCTAAGTATGGTAACTGAAAAGCTTAGTTTAAGTTACTTATGATGTTTTTTCATGGAGAAAAAAGTTCTCCAACTCATATGGTAAGTGGCCAATGGTCATCTATATTGAACAACCAGCAAAGTCAAAAGTTATATTGCATCCTTATTAAAATAGTAAAGGGCACACAACTGAAAAATTAAAAGAATCACTGGATACTGCAAATCCTTTTGAATGTTAAAAGCAAGTCTACAAGAATACCTGCGGACATGTTATCCCCGCTGCATCTCTCTTGGAATTGACCTCCAAAAATACATTTTTCGCTTGGCAGCTAACTTCAGTTAGATTATCCGATGAAGGTGGAAAAGGAGGGCTGCTGGATCCAATCTCCTTCTGAAAATTAGGAGACTGTACTCCAGATCTAGACGCATCACCTCCACTTGAGACAGAAAAATCTGAAACTCTCGAACCAGAGCCCTCATTCGCAAACCTGTCTTCATACATTTGTTCACTTAATCGACCAGCACTGTAAACAAAACTAGACATGTTTCCTTCATATCGACCTCGATCAGAACCAGGCTTCCTGGTAAGCACAGCAGCTTGTTTCCCATACCGTCGATCTTCATACTGATAATCATAAGGTGGACTCTGAGAATAAGAATGATAAGAACTAGCGCGTCTTGTCTCATCTTCACGAATTCTATGGTTCTGCAAGGGATAGCACAAGTTAGGCCCATAATCTCGGCAGAGCAAAATAATTCAAAGTGTAAGATAGTTGGGCGAACACATTCAATAAGATATTTTATACATCTTTTTTGCTAGCCTTTGTTGTTTCCACTACACATGCCATATTTAGAACGGATATACTATTCTACATTTGAAAGAAATTTTTCATCATTTTTTGTTTTCCAACAATATCAATATTTTCGCTGATATTTTCATGAATCCAAACTACCAATATATCATCCAATATCGCTATTTTAATCCATGATACTACCTGCATATCTCTTGGAGGCTTTTCAGAGGTCCTTCCTCCAGCATATTTTCTATCCACATATACACTTCTTATGAACTCACGGATTTTATCAACCTTACTGCAAGAAGAAAATATTGCATGAATGCTTCCCCCAGAAATGCACACGCTGAACACTTTAGCAATAAATCATATAGCTATCACCTGTTGTCTGGCAATCGCTGCCTTTGAAGGTCCCAATCCATCAAATAAATTTCCCTCGCACGCTGAAAAGAGTGAATGGCCCATTAGAATGAAAATAAGCAAACCCTTTCTTTCAAGGAAAAAGATAATTCAGCATATACCTGGTTACCACCATTCTGAAGTGCCTCAACTTCTTGTGACGTAAACTTAGACATGGATACTGACTTCACACGATGAGTAAATTCACGACTATATAACAAAATAATATGTATACTTTTATTAGGGGAAAAGAAAGGCGGATCAAGCACATGTGAAACATGCCAAGGCTCAATAAAATTAGCTAAAGTGATACGAATTCTCCATCCAGCACAAAAAGACCACATCATTTAAAGGTGTGAAAACACATAGTGCTTACTTGAAGGAAACTACATTAAGTACCAACGTGCTCAAGGTTTGTAAACTCATTTTAGCATGAACTACCAATCGAAGGTTGGAAATGGGGTAGAAATAAAAATCTCAATCTCCAAGAACTAATCATATGGGCATTACAAAGCGAGACACAATCATTTAGAGGCAACAATTCAGAATAAAGAGTGGCAAAGAACATACAAGTGTTCATATTGAAGCACACGGCTGGCCTGTGCACATTGCAAAAGTATTAATAACAAGAAAAGGAATACTAAATAACAGAAAAATCATGAATGAATACATCCTGATGAAAAACACAGCCCTGTCTCTACAAATCTACTAAGTCATTCTAGTGTTTTTCACTTAGTTTGATATTTTCCAATAATTAAAACAAAAATGGAATAGCACATTAGGAAATTTACAATTCAGTTATCTCTAAAAGAACTTTACAATTCATTTATCTTCCAGGTGCTTGACTCTTCTGACCTTCACTGTGGAGCTAATCTCACCTAATCCTCCACTTTTAAATAAAGAAACAAAAATAACTTTAAGATTCACTGCATCATGCATTGCCGAAATACACTGATTAATTTAAAAGGAAAAACTAAAAGCCCTTCGCACTTTTACGATATTTTATGATATCAGACAGTTCAAAACCTGTCACATATGCTATGCAAGTAACCAAAATAATTAAACCTAAGAACTCTTGTTTACTCTTGAATATTTTCAAGGCTTCCAAAACAGTTTCACCAGGTGTGACGCTCTAAATTACAGAGACTTCATATTTGAGGCTGTCCTCAATGTGTTAGCTAAGTTTTGGATAGGTAAGATCTTAAAAACTATAGCTAAATTTGATCTGGGTAGCAGTAATTTTTTGCACCATTCCATTGGATGACTCACTTAAAACTAAGTCCAAAATTCTTGGCACTTGTTCAATTGAGCTAGCCACAGCCCATGATCAATTGCAAACTGGTTACAATGGAGAGACATGGACAGCTTTGGTTCTGACATGGGCACCGAGCATCTCCCATAGCGATGGTAACCCCCAAAAAGAAACTGGCCCAATTACGAAACAATTGATTGTGGAGAGAGAGAGAGAGAGAGAGGAAGCTGCAGTTCACTAAGAGTGGGAAAAAGCGTTAATTTCCTGGATATTTGAAGGAAAAAATAATTATTGCCCTAGTTTAAATCTTTGAATATTAATGGTTGCTGACGTGTTAGCTTTAATTTATGGATTTTTAATGAGTATCAGACTAGTCCTTAAGCATAATTGTGTAAGCATTAGGTTTAGTTCGTGGATGCTATATGAGGCATGCAATTTGATGCCAAAAGTTTCCTATTGTGGTCTGGATAATAACAGTACATATGGATAGGTTTTGCAATAATTTACTGTCCAATCTCCACGTATGGGTCAAAATTGAAACTGTTGCATTCAACTAAACTTTTGTGCATATACAATCACATAAATACTCCATATTTACCTGTTCGATATTCATTTTAGTGGCCTTGTTGCACAGATGGCAGCAAGTAGAACAGTTCTTCTATAGCCCATGTATCGTCAAAAGTCTAACTAATACTAAGAGTTAAAAAAAAAAAAATACTAAGAGCATAATGAGGTAGTTACAAACTTTAGCAAAAAAACTAATACTAAGAGCATAATGATACAATTGACCAAGCAAAAAAACAGCAGTCACAGATAGCAGATTAGGAAGGTTTTCCATACCATCTCAAGATCACAAAACTAGTAGGACATATACATTTAGTAAGAGCAAACAATTATGTGCTAACACAAGAAACTGGATCAAATTATTGCAAAGAAAAATGAAATTTAATAAATTTAAATTAAATAAATAAATAAACTGACTGTATGCCACTGCAAGTAATGCATACGAATGTCCAGAAATTCGTGCAGACATACTGAGGACCCTGTATGTACAAACAAAATTACATTGAATCAAATCCTCCAGCCGAAAAAACTTCCGAGAAAACTAAAACACAGAGAGAGACTGGGAATTGTACCAGGCTATTGCAGTTTATGCATCTTCGATTAGGAGGAAGCTTCATGAGGCCCCGTATGATTTTCTCGTTTCGCTCTTCCTCTTTTCTAGTTGTCATTTCTGAAAGCAAATGAAACCCTAGAAGAAGCAGAAGAAAAGGAGGAACGAACCGGAGGGGATTGGGAATGTGCTCTACCCTTGTCTCCTCCTCCGTCTCTCCCTCTTTCTCCCTCTTTCTCCCTAGAGAGAGGCTTTAGGGTTGGTTGGTTTTGATGGGGTTTTTGAATTTGGAGAGAAGGGAACGGACTCCGGAATCTGAATCAGCTTCGACTGGACAGCAAGCGCGCTCTGTCCCTTTCCTTTATGAAATTAGTTTTTGCTTTTTAGTGGCATCGCATGGATTAATTATGAAAAATAAATAAACAAACAAAGAAAGTAGTTCAAACAACCACATATACAGGTAACGGTGTATTTTATTATAAATAAACCCAAAATGGGTGTAGTATTTATAAAGAAAGATAAAATTAGGGGGTGTATTCAATTAGGATTCTAGAGTATTTAAAAAGATTTGTTTAAGTGCCAGATTTAATAGAACTTGATGGAACTTTAGATTTTGTATAGACTTTCAGAAGACTATATAATTTTTTAAGAGTGCTGCTATTTCCACCCCTTTGTCTTATTTTCCAACCCACCTTATCTTCCAACTCACCATGTAAATTTGAAAAAAACACAATCCTATTTTTACACCCGCCATTATTCCTAAAATGCCATTTTAATTATTAATTCAACCAAAATAAAGGAAAATATTAATAATAAAATAACATAGAAATAAAATATAAACAAGTCTCTCTCCTTCTCTCCTCACCTTCCCTACCCACCCCAACCCTTGAAGCCCTCAAGCCTAGCCATCATTCCCTCCCCCACCCCCTTCAGCCTTCATGGTGGCAACATCATCTTAAGCTTTCCTTCAAGATTTGGTTCAGCTACCAAAAGCCCCAAAAATCTTAAATGTTCCTAATCTGTTGAACAAGACTCGTAAATAAGTGTTGTAGAGATTAGGGGGTGGTTGTAGAGATTCCAAGGATGGGTTGGGGGTGGCTTGGGAAGGAGAGACATAGGGAGAGAGATTTTTTTTCATAACGAAAATCTTATATTTTTATTTTATTTTATTTTAAGGAGAGTTTGAGGTTTTTTCCCTAAGTCTTTAAAAGTAATTTTACAAAGGGGTAGATTTGTCTTTAAAACTTTGATTATAAGGTGGGTGGAAAAATAGGACAGGTGGGTGGAAATAGTAGCACTCTTTTTTAATAAACTTTCTTAAGATTTGTATGGCTTTTATTCCAGACTTCTATAATTTCTTTAACATATTTTTTTAAAAACGAATGCTAACTTCGGCGTACTTACCCAAATGAAGCACTACATGGTTCATAGCATATATGTTGAGATTAGAAAATTTTTGCATTGAGGGATGTGAATATTTCTACACTGATGTTGAGATGTTCTGATACTTGATTTGTACCAAGATTACAACTTGCATATGGAACTACATGATTTGTAAGATTGCACTAATGTTAGTTGAACAACATGAAATAAAAAGCCAAATTCATAACATCTTTTCCTTGAACAATATGAAATTCACAAGAAATATAGTGACAAATGTATTACAAATTTGAAAGAAAAGTTTAAGGAAAATATTTAACTTTCATTCATTATCCTTGATTCTCCTTGTTGTCATTGTGCCCAGCATCTCTCCACATATCCAAAGCTATACCAACTCTCCATTCATTAGCATTCTGTCGTTGTTATTCTTGTGTTTTGATATCTAGTTATGGATCACCTTCATTAACCAGTAATGATGAAGATGAAGAAGATTCGTTCTCCAATTCAATAAGAAATTCATCATATCTACACTCTTTTCGAAGAAAGTTGTATAGTCCTACACAAGCTAACACTATCTCTGTTACAGTTGAAATTGGTATGTTTATTTTAAATATATATATTCAATATTTCAATAATTGCCTTAAATTGTCTTTATTAATAGGAGTTATTTTCTATTAATATTGGCTTTTTTTTCAACTGATACATTGATGTCTTTAAAGCCCACCAACGTCTCTTTTGTGATAAATCTTGTATATATAACTGATATAGCTAGGAGAGAAATAAGACACAGACCATAGCTGTTGCCTTCTTCCTCTTCATATCTTTGTCTTATTTTCTAAACTAAGTTTTCTGAGCAACATAGAAAAGTGTTTGTATTCGGGTCCTTCCTCAGTGCAAGGAAGAACCAAGAGAGAGGAGATTCTAGGGTTGTTTTATCCTGGGGACGTAGTGGCCTTTTCTGAACTGCTTGCACAAATTGGGCAGAGCCGCGATGTAACAACCCAAACCTTAATTAATATTCAATTAATAATTTAATAAAGGAAAAGACAATTATACCCCTAGAATATTTTATTAGGTTTTAAGTTGACTTTTTGACCGGGAAAGAATTTGGGAAATCCACTTGTATCGTTGTGTAGAGCGCGATGAAACGAGTCCGTAGACACGTAATGGACTCAAATCGGACTTGTAATGAAGAAAGTGCAACCAAAATACGAAGAAGGGCACAATCGTAATTTTGGGAAAAATCTGATTTTAAAATCTGATTCTCCCTTCTCTCTCCTCACTCTCTCTCTCCCCCTGCGTCTCTTCTCTCTCCCCGATACCCAGCCTAGCCGATAGCCCCAAGCCACCCAGCCACCGCCACGCCCACCGGACTGGTCAAGAACGAACCGGCGTCACCCCTCCCAACCGTCCGACGTCTTCCCCGACCTCCAGTCGCCTCGATTTCATCGGAAAACCACGAAACCCAACCGGTTTCAGTCAAAATTCACCGGCGTCGTAAGTCGTCCTCCAGCCACCAAATCGAACGATTGAGGTATGGATCTTAGACTATTTTTCATCATCTAGCTGATGGTTGGGTAGGGTTTGACAGATTTTGAGAGCTCAGTTTCAGCCACATCCAGCCACTTTTTGCCTATAGTCCAAGAACAAAAGTGGTTCCAAATTAGGTGTTTTACCTAGGCTAGGAGTTTGGGTCGGTGGTTTGGAGATTTTCCGGCCACTGGAATTTACTATGCACACTCACGTGCTGCCGGCGCGTGGGCGGTGCGTGAGCCAGGTGTCAGGGACCATTCTTGGTCCTAGAATGATCCTCGTGTCCTCATGAGTGTGTAGGATTTTGCGGAACTCAATTCGGACAATGTTTGAACCCCGAACCGATCTCGCATATTGTGCAATTTCCAGGGTCAATACGTTCAGACCGTTGAATTGTAGTCAAACTGGAGTATGTTGATCTAAGTAATTTCAGGATCTGATAGGATTCGACGGATCGTGAATCGGAGTCCTGGATACTCCGAAAAGGCCAACCCTAGGGTTAGGATTACGGGAAATCATTCGTTCGTCCGATCGTGCGATTGTTAGCAATCCGACCGTCCGATCGAGACCAAATTTTTGGGACTTGTGTCCTAGGCAATTTGGAACCTCTAGGAACGATCGGATTGGAATTCTGAGGTTGTGGACCCCACGGGGTCCCGAGTTGACTTTTTGGGACTTTATCGCTTTTTAGTCCCGAGTTACTTCTGAGTAATGCCCAATGAGAGGAAAATTAGTGTGGGCATAGGAATGTCCTTTCAAGTGATGCACGCACTTTTAGGAGCCGGGGGTCAGGGTTTTTATTTTAATATTATATTATTGAGTAGAGTTTTTTTTAATAAAAGATTATGATGGTTATTCAGGCACCTGGGCATCAGTTGACCCGCAGGAGGGACCTTCAAAGGGTCCAGCTAGCTCAGATCACCTGTGAGTGGACCTTTTGTTTTCATAAATGAATTTATGCAATTTAATCTCATTATTTGATCTTGAATGAGTTTATTCATTGATCAGAGTTTTAATAGCTTGATTTATCGCTTTTATATGTTTTATTTTTATATTTTATATGCTGCTGAGTTGAGAGTGCCTAGAGATTTTTGGCATACCATAATCTTAGATAATTAATAGATAAAATGGCAGCAGAATTCAGGGATAAATAAGAATTTATTTTATTTCTCGTTAAATTATTTCTGAAACTATATTTTCTTAGAAACCACCATAGGTACCCAAGATTAATTAAGGTTGCCTTCGATAAATATGTTGCCTTCGGATTTAAATGGTTGCCTTCGGTTATAACGATGTCTACGGACATCCAGTTGCCTTCAGTTATAATGGTGTCGATGGACATCCTATTGCCTTCGGTTAGGTCAGCATGCTTGACACTGCACCACGAGTTGCGGGGACGCCCGGACCGTGAGGTGCGAGATTGCGGATCAGGTTGACTAAGTGTCCCCTGAATCCTGCGAGATTGGGGTTTGGGTTGACCTTGCGTCACCGAGACCTACGAGAATGTGTCACTCCGGTGGCACAAGAATGGAATTGACGGATTATAGAGGAATTGACGGAAATTAAAAGAATTGACGGATTATAAGGAATTGACGGATTGCTAAATGGGTACACCTAGGTGGTAGATTTAAAGTTGATTTCAATGTTTTCGGGGACTTAATGTTTTAATCAAGTTTGTGTTTGACTACATATACATATATAAATATGAATGCAGTGATTCCAGTACCAGTATATATATATATAAAAGAAAATGATTTAGTTTTTATAACTGATTTTACAGTGGGGTTAGTATGTTCCTATACTATTTTCAGAAAGCTTTGTTTTTGGTCCACTCACCCTTTTAATGTTTTGCGCCCCCAGGCAGTAAGCATGCACAGTGAGCCACCACCGGGCTGAGTCCATCTTCCGCCACCTCCCTTGACAATGTAGGGTCTTGTATAATTATTTTATACTTGTAATCTAATCTGTGTAGAGCTCTAATATTGCCCTAGAACACTTGTCTAACTGTTAGTATGTAAATTTTTGTATGTTGGCAGTTGGTGTATATTTTTATATGCATGTTTGACAGGTGTAATCTTGGGATTGGTCTAATTGCAGGGGAAACTCTGTTGAATTTTTCGGCAAACTCTGCTGAATTTTTCGGCAAAAGTCAAACCCCAGTTTTAGTTGAAATTTGACTAGAAGGGCAATTAGGTCACTTGTGCTCGGCACTTGCCAGGTGTCGGACATGCACAGGGTTCGGCTCAGATTCCAAAGTGGAATTTGGGTCGGGTCCTGTCACGCGAAACGTCTTAAAGAGAGCGACTTAGTACGCGACTCATCCCAAAAATCGTTCACAGCTTCACAACGAATTTTTCTGGGTAATATTGTTCTTTTAATTTTCTCTGCGTCAACAATTTTAAGACGTTTCATCTGCCATGGAAGTTGTAAACAATTCATTCACCCTTGACCTAAATAAACCTTCCAAATTTGAGGGTCTTCATTTTAAACGATGGAGGCAAAAGATGTTGTTTTATCTTACAACGAAAAAATTAGCTTCTATCTGCACATCTGATAAACCATATGCCTCTGACAATCCCACTCCTGAACAAACATGGGCCTTGCAGACATGGACTGAAAATGATTTTTTGTGTAAGAACTATATTTTGAATGGTTTATCTGATGATCTTTATAATTATTATTCTTCTTATGATGCTGCTAAAGATTTGTGGGATGCGCTTCAGAAAAAATATGATACAGAAGAGGCTGGTGCAAAGAAATTTGCTGTTAGTTGCTATTTGAAGTTTCAAATGGTGGATGAAAAATCAGTAGAAGCACAATCTCATGAACTACAGAAAATTGCACATGAAATTATTATTGAAGGCATGAATTTAGATGAACAATTTCAGGTGGCTGTTATCATTGACAAGCTGCCTCCCAGCTAGAAAGATTTCAAGAATGCTCTGCGTCACAAGACCAAAGAATTTTCCTTGGAAAGCTTGATCACTCGTTTGCGTATTGAGGAGGAGGCCAGGAAACATGACATGAAAGAAGAAGTTTTGCTCGTCTCCAACAACAAGAAAAATCACCACTTCAACAGGAATCAAACCCCAACTGCTTTGAAGATAAATGGCAAGAATATGAAATATCAAAACAGGAACCGCAACAACAACAATCAGAATCGAAATGGGCAACACAACTAGAGTCGAAATCCTCAACACTATCAAAATCGGAACCTTCATCAGAATCAGAATAGGAGTCAACCCCCCTCACGTGATGATGATTCAGTACAGTTTCTATGTTATTATTGTCACAAGCCGGGGCACCTTGCTCGGAACTGCAGGAATAGGTCTCGCCCTGCTCCTCAAGTGAATATAACTGAAGAGCAACCTATTGCTATGATTTCAGAAATCAACATGGTTGATGGATCCGAGGGGTGGTGGGTAGACACTGGCGCTTCTCGCCATGTTTGCTATAATTGTGCCTTTTTCAAGACCTATTCTATGACTGATGACAGGAAAGTGTTGTCGGGTGATTCTCATACAGCAATTGTTGCTGGAACTGGAGAAATAGAATTAAAGTTTACATTGGGAAAGACTGTCATCCTCAAAGATGTTTTGCACACTCCAGAAATAAGGAAGAATCTGGTCTCAGGCTATCTTCTCAACAAGGCTGGGTTTACTCAAACAATTGGAGCAGACTTGTATACACTTACAAAAAATGGTATGTTTGTTGGTAAGGGCTATGCTATTGATGGGATGTTCAAATTGAATGTTGATGCTAATAGAAGTTCTTCTTCTGCTTATATGTTGTGTTCTTTTAATACTTGGAATGCTAGACTCTGTCATGTTAACAAAAGGCTTGTTAAAAATATGAGTAAATTAGGATTTATTCCTGAAATGTCGCTGAATGATTTTGAGAAGTGTGAATTTTGTAGCCGAGCTAAAATTACCAAAACCCCACATAAATCTGTCACTAGAGTATCTGAACCACTTGATCTAATTCATTCTGACATTTGCGAATTTGATGGAGTGTTAACTAGAAATGGGAAATGTTACTTTATCACTTTTATTGATGATTGCTCTAATTATTCTTTTGTTTATCTCATGAAAAATAAAAGTGAAGCAATTGATATGTTTAAGATTTTCATAACTGAAATTGAAAATCAATTTAATAGGAAAATTAAGAGATTTCATAGTGACAGAGGTCAATAATATGAATCTAGTGTTTTTGTTGATTTTTATAAATCTCTTGGTATTATTCATGAAACAAATGCCCCTTATTCTCCTGAAATGAATGGTAAAGCTGAAAGAAAAAATAGAACACTTGCTGAATTAATTGTTGCTGTTTTACTTAGTTCAGGAGCTGCTTCTTTTTGGTGGGGGGAGATTCTACTCACTGTTTGTTATGTGCTAAATAGAATTCCCAACTCTAAAACTAAAATTTCCCCTTACGAAATTTTGAAAAATAGGAAACCTAATGTATTGTATTTTAGAACTTGGGGTTGTTTGGCTTACGTGCGTATCCCTGATCCAAAAAGATCAAAACTAGCTAGTAGAGCATATGAATGTGTTTTTCTTGGGTATGCTGTTAATAGTAAGGCCTACATATTTTATGATTTAAAGAACCATGTTGCAATTGAATCTAATGATGCTGATTTTTTTGAAGATAAATTTCCTTTTAAATTGAGACATAATGGGGGTTCAACATCTAGTAATCTTTCTCTATCCATAAATAATGAACCTAGAGGTATAGAGCTTTTTGAACCTAATGTAGAACCAAGGAAGAGTAAGAGAGCACGACTCTTCAAGAAGCTTTGTCTTCTTTGGATGCAGATTTATGGCAGGAAGCAATAAATGATGAAATGGACTCCTTGGAGTCCAATAAACCTTGGCACCTTGTAGATCTTCCACCTAGTTGTAAGACAATTGGTTGTAAGTGGATTCTTAAAAAGAAATTAAAACCTAATGGTTTCAATTGAAAAATATAAGGCTCGTCTTGTAGCCAAAGGGTATAGGAAAAGGGAAAATGTGGACTTCTTTGATACTTATTCACCTGTCACTAGGATAACTTCTATTCGTGTGCTGTTTGCTTTAGCTACTATTCATGATCTTGTTGTGCACCAAATGGACGTTAAAACAACGTTCTTGAATGGTGATTTAGAGGAAGAAATTTACATAGACCAACCTAAGGGTTTTATTGTTCCTGGAAAAGAAAATAAAGTTTGTAAATTAGACAAATCTCTTTATCGTTTGAAACAGACACCTAAGGAATGGCATGCAAAATTTGATAGTTTAGTCATCTCAAATGGTTTTCAAATAAATGAAAGCGACAAATGTATTTATTTTAAGCATGAGAATAATGTTTGCACGTTATATGTCTCTATGTGGATGACTTACTTATTTTTGGCTCTAATATTCATGCTGTGAATAGTGTCAAATCTTTGTTATGTGCGAACTTTGATTTGAAAGATTTAGATGATGCTAATGTGATACTTGGAATTAAGATAACTAGGTCTGAAAAAGGATTCTCTTTGGATCAATCTCATTACATTGAACAAATCCTTAAGAAGTATAATTACTTTGACTGTAAACCAGCATGTACTCCTTATGATCCTAGTGTAAAGTTGTTCAAGAACATTGGTGACAGTGTTAGACAAACTGAGTATGCGAGCATCATTGGTAGCCTTCGATATGCTACTGATTGCACTAGGCCTGATATAGCTTATGCCATAGGAGTACTATGCAGGTTTACAAGTAGACCTAGTTTGGAGCATTGGTATGCTATTGAGAGGGTCATGCGGTACCTTAAAAGGACAATGAACCTTGGATTGCACTATGAGAAGTTTCCCGCTGTCCTAGAAGGATATAGCGATGCTGATTGGAATACCCTGTCAGATGATTCAAAGGCTACTATTGGATATATATTTAATATTGCTGGTAGTGCAGTTTCATGGAAGTTTAAGAAACATACTATTCTAGCTCAGTCCACAATGGAGTCAGAGATGATAGCCTTAGCAATGGCTAGTGAGGAAGCAGGTTGGTTGAGAAACCTACTCTCAGATACCCTCTTGTGGGAGAGACCGATACCAGCTGTTCTTATCCACTGTGATAGTATTGTAGCCATTGCAAAAGTTCAGAACCGTTATTATAACGGCAAGAGGCGACAAATACGTCGCAAGCACAGTACTATTAGAGAGTTTCTTTCTAATGGGGCTGTAAGAGTGGATTATGTACGGTCTGATGAGAATTTAGCTGATCCTTTGACAAAAGGACTAGCATGAGAAAAGGTTTGGAAAACCTCAAAAGGAATGGGACTAAAACCCCTAGAAGGTTAAGTCACTTGTGATGGTAACCCAACCTATAGATTGGAAATCCCAAGAAATAGGTTCAATGGGTAATAACAAGTCATTTAGTGATATGAGTGGAGTCATGCTATTGTTCCATATCCATCCTTAGAAGCATGAAATCCTGAAGCGATTTAAGGTTGAGTTGTTTATAACTCTTAATGAGATCTATACTCTATATTGAGTGGGATATCTAGCTACAATGAAAATTTTGGGGAAAATTTTCTAGAGCATTCACTATACTGGGATACAAGCACCTGGTCGTAAAGTGCTGGCTTTTGAACTTCATCTTAGTAGGGCTGTGTGTGTGGTGTTTTCAGAGATAGAGTTCAAAACTATATGTTACTCTTGTATATTCTGAAGCTCCGTCACTATGTAAAGGTTCAAGTTAAAAACACCTCTACTTATGCACAGTCTTATGATATGTTGCTTGATGAATTTATTTCTAAAATAATCAAGTGGGGGATTGTTGAAATTGGTATGTTTATTTTAAAAATATATATATTCAAATTTCAATAATTGCCTTAAATTGTCTTTATTAATAGGAGTTATTTTCTATTAATATTGGCTGTTTTTTTCAACTGATGCATTGATGTCTTTAAAGCCCACCAACGTCTCTTTTATAATAAATCTTGTATATATAACTGGTATAGCTAGGAGAGAAATAAGACACATACCATAGTTGTTGCCTTCTTCGTCCTCATATCTTTTTCTTATTTTCTAAACTAAGTTTTCTGAGCAACATAGAAAGGTGTTTGTATTTGGGTCCTTCCTCAGTGTAAGGAAGAACCTAGACAGAGGAGATTCTGGGGCTGTTTTATCCTGGGGATGTAGTGGCCTTTTCTGAACTGCTTGCACAAATTGGGCAGAGCCACGAAACGTCTTAAAGAGAGCGACTTAGTACGCGACTCATCCCAAGAATCGTTCACAGCTTCACAACGGATTTTTCCGAGTAATATTGTTCTTTTAATTTTCTCTGCGTCAATAGTCGCATATGGGAATGGAGGTGCGAACTTGAAAATTGTAAATCGTGACTTAAATATACCAAATATCCTCTCAATTACATTCCTCAAGGACGAATGACAAAGATTGAACAACTCAACTTCATTTGCAGGTGCAGGACCTTGACCACCAAACTCTTGGAGATGATATCGAACACCTCAAAATTGAGCCAAAAATTGGCGTCGATTTGGAAATCCACAATCCACTAAGAAAAATTTACTTGATAATAGATTACACATATGTTAGTATCCAATGTATGACCTCATGTAAACTATAAATGAAAAAAATTCAAAATTCAAAAATACCTTGTGGCACTTTAAGTCCATTCCTCCTTGTTAAAGCATCATGTAGCACTCTTGAATCATGAGCTGAGCCCTCCCACCCACTAAGGACATATATGATTTCCAAATCAAAGTTACAAGCTGCTAATACATTTTGTGATATCGTACCTTGACGATTACGATAGCTGCTTACGTCGCATCCCGTTACCATTGCTGGAATATTGTGCAGTCAATAGCTCCGATACAATTCTGAAATAAACCCAAAAGTTTAAAAGATATTATTAAACATAAACAAATTGAATAAAACAAGTTGCACCAAACAACACATTTACCTTAAAGTATGGGTAAAACCTTGTACTTTCCCTTATTTTAGTTGGTACCATGGATCCAAGTTTGGCTAGCATCTCCGGTGCTATTGTGTTCAAGGCCTTTAAAACTTTGTTAAAATTTTTACTAGCAGTGAAGTACGATCAGCCAAATGTATCACGTACTAGACAACATCTATTATTTTGACCCACAATAAGCAAAAAGGTCGCAACCATTTCTTCTACACAAACGAATCTTGTATCTTGTAAGAGTGTTTTTTCTCTAATAATACTGCATAACTTTCGAAACACATCAGGATACATTCTATACCTTTCTCGGAAATACTCTGAATCCCAAAAACCAATCATTCCAAACAAACCAGTCATTCCCAAAAACAATTATAAAAAAACCACTCATTCCAAATTATAGGATATCCAATTTGAGTGCTCCTCAGAGGACATTTTTGAAAATGCATCATTTTTCGTGTTAGTATTCAACGAAGAAAGCGCTTTATAACGAGCATGTTCATCCAAATTTGGGGTCTCCTTAATGGCATCCCACATATAACTTTGTTGCCCTCTCTCTTTTTCCCTTTTTTTGCCAATAGGTTATGGACTCCCCGGAAGTCGGTGGCAATTGAATCAACACTAAGGTTAATTCTTCCCATAGCTTGCTGGGTGGTCTCATTTGAGTTAGCATTCCCTTCCAAATTTGTTCTAGTTCGTTTCCTTTGGCTTGAGCTTTCTGAGGGACCTTCACAATTAGTGGCCTGAAAGGGTAAGGATGAAGAAGAATGTCTGAGTGGTGGATCTTGGTGTGGTGGTTCATTATGATTTGGTATAAAAGCCTGACATTCATCATCAAAAGCAAAGTCCTCTATTCCAACATGTCTATCTTCCACCCTAAAAGTTCTTGCATCAGTATCATCACCCAATCCTAATGAGTTTCTTCCAATAACAGTTGCATTCCCAATACAATTTGCAGATCCTCATAGTCCTCACAAGTTTTTTTTTGAATACTTGTGTTTTTTGGGTGGGACTTTAACAAAAACAATAAAATAATAATTATTTAACAAAATTATGTATTCAAGTTACCAAACCGAATTATTTAAAGAAAATTCAATAACCTAACCTTAAAGTAGTCTTTCCAAACTTCTTTTGGAGCAGTGAATTTCTTTGTGGTTAGATCCCACCCAAACCTAGAGCTGTGACGGAGAAGCTATGAATAGTTTTGATATTCTCTTTTAAAGTATTTCAACCGACTCTGGTATTGAGAATAGGTTTTGTGACACCTAAGTTTTTCATTAATCTTGGGGAGTATGTTGGTTTCTACAGTTGCCTTACTTAGCATTCCATTAGCATCACACCATCCACGGGATGCAACATCAACCTTGAGTTGCAACAACATTCTACTCTCTTCCACACTCCAAGCATTATAATCTTGTTTGCTTTTCCTTTTTCCATTTACTAGTTGTGCATTTTCAGACTCCATTTGAGTGTTGTAGTTAGGCCATCTCCAACCCAAGGACTTAAACCCAAATTATTGCCCAAAACCTCCCCCAACCAAAGAAAATGAAGGACCCAAAATTTGGGAAAACCCAAATTTGGACCCAAAATACCAGTCCACTTATTGCCTGGACCCAAAACTTTTTGTGGAGCCCACCTACATTTGAAAACAGACCACATGTGAGAAAAACTGACGTGGGCCCTAGTGCCAGAATGGCTGCTACTTTTGTCTTCTTCTACTACGCCACATGTCGCGCTCCTGTGTAGTTATAAGTTGCTGCCTTTTTTATTTTATTTTTATTTTATATACATATAACTTCCAACGGCAACATTTGAATATATATATATAAATTGCTGCATTTTTATTTATTTATTATTTATATACATATAACTTGTATGTTTTTTTTCAATTATCTTGTGTGTTTTTTTTATGTTGTGTATTTACTTTTGGAATAAAATTAAATATATGGAATTTCAATTTTTTTTTAGGTCAAATTGTTCAAAAAATTAAATTATGACGTTATTTATAAAGATTAATGAAGAAAAGTTTTCCATAAAAAAAAAAAAAATTGACTTAAACCATTCTTAAACAATTTAATAAAGTTGCGGACTTAAAATTTGAGTCCGGAGGGTTGGGAGAAAAAACAATTTGAGTCCGGGCATAACCCAAAATAGTCACTTTTTGGAGGGGGAAAATTTGGGTTTAGCCCCTCATGGGTTGGAGATGGTCTTATGAATTTTATCATGTCAATCACAAATAAAGCATAAAAAAATATACAAAACCCATAAAACACTACAAACGTAGACCCCAAAAAATGTAGATCAGCAACCATAGATCCCAACAGACACATCTTATGTTGAATACACACATGAATGATGTAGAACAAATGGTTGAATGAATTGAAGAAGAATTGGAGTGAAGAATGGAAAAAGGACGCAGTAGGAATTTACAGATTTGGCGTCCGAGCTCCGATTGGGACGCATGATACCTTTCCGAAAAGGGAACGATGCCACGAGTCAAATATTAAGCATTGCTGTGATATAAGGTGTATTTTGGGCTTCTGAGGTCATTTAGGCTTCCAAAACAACATTTAAAAGTTGTAGTTAATTTTCGGCTTTTCGTTTTTTTACTGTTTATCTCAGTTTGTCTCAGTTTTTTTGTTCGATTATAGAAAGGTTGTCAATTACTATATTTCAATTTTCTATCCAGTGATTCAATGAACAATTCTTATAAAGCTGTATATAGATATTTCAGAAGAAAAAGAAGCATAAACCCTAGTAACAAGCATAAACCCTAGTAACAAAGCATAAACCCTAACCCCAAGCTAAACCCTAATAACAAGTAAAACCTGTAACCCCAAACTATACCCTAATAACAAGAAAAAATGATGAAGAAAAATCATGGAAAAAGAAAACCCAACGAGGTATTGATCAAAGAAAAAATAGGGAGCATACCTTCACAAATGGAGGAAAGCTATTTGTCTTCTGTTGCAGAGAGAAAAGCTAGGGCAAGAGAAAAACTAGTGTATGATGAAATACTTGGGGGGGAGGTTGGATATATTATGGCCTTTGTTATTTATAGCTCTCACCTTAAAACCTACCAAAATTTATCACTTAATGAAATCCTTCCAAATATATGAATTTTTGAATAAACCTAGATTTTATTTAACTTTTTTATAATCCTAATTGAATAAACCCATATTTGTATGGACTTTTTAAAAGTTCATACAAGTCTGAATTGAATCACCTAGACTTGTAAAACCTCTTTTAAAGTTTGTATTAATCCAAATTGAATACACCCAGATTTTGAAAATCTTTTTAAACGCTCTAGAATCCTAATTGAATACACCCCCTTAAAGTATTTGGACAATAATGCCCTTATTCATTTTTTTAATGCCTAAGGAGTCTTTGCTTCTTGCTAGCTGTATAGAGCCAAAAAGTTGGATTTTCTTGCTTTGGACTGATGCTGCATCTTTTTGCTGAGATGATATCTTCACGTGAGATGAGGATGATGATGCTTCTTCTGTCATGAGGACTTCACATGGAGTTTATGCTTCCAACATGTTATCTATGTTGTGTAGCTCTTCTTCGGACAATGCTTGGCTCCTGATGTATCAGGAGCCATTCCTTCTCAACCATGATGTGGGCTTTTTTTTTTTT
>NW_018921439.1:157013-176833 GCF_002207925.1 Prunus avium
TTAATGGGTTCCTAATGCTTAATTTTAGGTTAGACAACAAATGATCAAATTAGGGAATTAGGAACACAAGGTTATGACCACACACCATGGCTTAATCATACTTTAGCTAGAATCAATCCATTAATCTAAATTGAACTTGGGAACTTATTTGCTTGAGTTACTTATTTCTTTCTTCCTTGTTTTATGTTCTTTGTTTTTGTTTCTATTTTGTGTAGGGAAACTAAATTGGATCATTCAATCACCAATCCCTGTGGAATCGACCTCGCACTTACATATGCTATACTACCAACGGTTCGTGCACTTGCGAGTATCACAAGTTGAGGATGCAGCTTAATCCATTTTGGTGGAGCTAAATCTACGCAACATGTATTCAAGGTATGCATTGGGGTTTGCTCTACATTCTTCAAGGGATCAAACCCCATAGCTTTGAAGAATTAACCACTCGTGCGCATGACATAGAACTAAGTATCGCTAGTCACGATGGAAGAAAGGAAATGATGAGCGATCATCGGAATGACAAGTCATCGGGAAATAGGGCAAAATCTTTGAAGACACGCATCTTGGAGTCAATGACGATCATTGCCGCTCCAATGAAGGTTTCCACTCGAGGCAAGAAAGATGAGAGGAAGGCCGAGTCGACTCAAGATCAAGAACCAAGATGACACACCCTAAAAGAAATGAAGGAGAAGAAGTATCCTTTTCCAAACTCTAACATAGAAGGCATGCTGGAAGACTTACTCAAGAAGAAGGTGATTGAGTTACCCGAGTGCAAACGCCCTGAAGAGATGAATCATATTAACCACTCGAAATACTACATGTACCATCGTGTCATTAGTCACCCAGTGGAAAAATGCTTCGTGTTGAAAGATCTCATCATGAAGCTAGCACAAGAAGGAAGAATCGAAGTGGATCTTGACAAGGTGGTAGAGTCGAACCATGCTACGATCTCGTTTGTCTTCTCTGATTCAGCACCTTCGACCTCACTTCAACCATTGGGGGCATTCCCTAAAACCCATCAACTTAAGCCATATGAGTGTGTTAGGGTGTTACATCAAAGTAGTGTCAGTTCATCCGATGACGATAATGAAGACATTGGTCACTCAGAGGAAGTTACATAAGAAGAATGCATCTTTGCCAAGAACTGTTTGATCAAAAAGAAGTTCTCCTCAACCACCTAAAAGGCATAGAGGAAATAAATTGTCAAATATGAACCAAGTGGTTCCAAAAGATGAACTATTGAAACAAAGGTGACCTAACCCCATCATGCTACACGACTTCTTCCCCAAAGGATTCTTCAAGAGTAATGTGTCGAGCACCTCCCGCGGTGAAAAACGTAAGGAGGACACTTCTCACTTCTCTTGACACAAACTCAACCAAAGGCTCCTTTGCCTGCACAAGGCATCAAATGCTCCTTTGCCTGCACGAGCCCAAAATTGCACAAGGCACCAAACGCTCCTTCGCCTGCAAGAGCCGAAACTGCACAAGGCATCAAACGCTCCTTCGCCAACATGAGCCGAAACTGCACAAGGCACCAAATGCTCCTTCGCCTACACAAGCCGAAACTACATAATGCATCAAATGCTCCTTCGCTTGCGCGAGCCGAAACTGCACAAGGCACCAAATGCTCCTTCGCCTGCATGAGCCAAAACTGCACAAGGCACCAAATGCTCCTTCGCCTGCACGAGCCAAAACTGCACAAGGCACCAAATGCTCATTAGTCTACACAAGGCACCAAATGCTCATTTGCCTGCACGAGCCGAAACTGCACAAGGCATCAAATGCTCCTTCGCCTGCACAAGGCACCAAATGCTCATTCGCCTGCACGAGCCGAAACTAGACAAGGCACCAAATGCTCCTTCGCCTGCACGAACCAAAACTGCACAAGGCACCAAATGCTCCTTCGCCTACACGAGCCAAAACTGCACAAGGCACCAAATGCTCCCCGCCTATATGAGCAGAAACTGCACAAGGCACCAAATGCTCATTCGCCTGCATGAGCTAAAACTGCAAACTGCAAACTACAAAAAAATATTTTTTAAAAAAACCATTTGAACTATGTCATGACTTGATCTCTTCTTTTTTTTTTCTTTTTTTTTTTCTAGAAGGGTATGTAGGCAGCTCACAAAACCATTTTGAGTTTAGTCACATGCTAAAAATAAATTTGGAGTTTCTCATTAGTTTAGCACTATTCGACTTCTAATTCGCTCCGTCAGGGCTACGTTAACATCTTTCGTTCAACACCAAGCTAGCACTCCCTGTTCATCCCTGTTGTGCTTACACCATTTGCTACCTTTGCCGTTGTCAAATGATTATCTTGCCTTGTTTTCTGCAATCTTTAATTTACCTTGACATGTCCACTCCACAAGCTTCACTATGGATAATTTCTTTGGTGAAAAAAAAGGAAGTCTCTTTGGGAAAGTATTTGTGCTCAATCAAGTTGGGAGTCCTCCAATACGTAAAGCCTAAGCGCTTGGGCGGGTTATCACCAAATCGGAGAGATGGATCAAACCCAAGCGATATAGGACGTCCACGTTCTTCACTCATCCTCCAATACATAAAGCCTAAGCACTTGAGCGGTTATCACCAAATCGGAGAGATGGATCAAACCCAAGTGTTATAGGACATCTACGTTCTTCACTCATCCTCCAATATGTAAAGCCTAAGCGCTTGAGTGGGTTATCACCAAATCGGAGAGATGGATCAAACCCAAGCGGTGTAGGACGTCTACATTCTTCACTCGTCCTCCAATACGTAAAGCCTAAGCGCTTGAGTGGGTTATCACCAAATCGGAGAGATGGATCAAATCCAAGCGGTATAGGACATCTACGTTCTTCACTTGTCCTCCAACAAGATCAAGCCTAAGCACAACAGACGCAAGAAAGAGAATTGTGTAGATGCAAGCAATAGGAGCAAACGAATTCAAATGGTACATATATATAAAGAAGCCAAAGGCTATCAAGGCTTCTGGTGGTGCTAGGATTTCCTATTCCTTGCATGCCTCCGAGATGTCAGTTTAGGAAAAATTGTGTAACTTGCACAAGGAGGAGAGACACGACTTCAAGCAAGAGAAGCACCACCAGCCATGTGATTATTAGTTGCCAAGGGACGCTGCAAACGTATTGAAAAAGAGAAGTGGAAGCTTTGGTGCACAAACCAAGCAAAAGATGCATACGGAATTCCCTTGTTCGGGTCCCAAAATATTTTAATAAAAAAAATCAGGAGGGACATATTCTTACCATTTTGGTTTTAGAGCATTCAAGATCATAATCCCTTTTGATTGAGTGCCATGCTTATTTGCCACGAAAGTAGCAAGACAAAATTGAACACGAAAATTTTTCCCCTTAATTTCCGACGCATTCAAGGAAATTATGTGATGCTACAAGATCAAGCCATCGATTGTTAGAGCTCATGGAATATGGAATTTTCTTCACCTCCATGCAAGATTGTTGATTTAGTTGGAGGCCTCTTCAAAATACAAGGATTTCTTTATCATATGAAACTATATGATCTGGAGGTCTGATGGTCCAGGGTCCAGTTGTGCCAAAGCCCATGTTCAATGCACTCATGCAAATGATTATTGGCCAAGAGTTGATACGGCCAAGTGAAAAAAAAAAAAAAAAAAACTTGTACAAGGTGGTCATTGCAACAATAGAAAGGTGATCGCCAACAAGAGTGGCTTCATCAAATCAAGATCAACCCTTGCAATTGACAGGATGAACAAAATGCATTCTCCATCAAGAGGGACTTCAAGTCACACCTTCGATACATACGCATCTACGACACACCTTGAAGTGGGGGCATTTGTAGAAATTTTAGTGAAATAAAAATTCACTAATTTACAGTCAATAGACAAAATTCAAAATTTGACTAGTCAAAGATAACTAGAAAATTCATGGGTCCCACACAAATACACGTGGCACATGACTCACGCAAACAAAGGTGTGCACCGGAGATGACACATGTCAGCATCTAAGAGCTTCATCAATCAAATGAAATCATATACCAAAAGGAATAAATTATCCTTATTTGGTCATCTTCCTAAATCACGAGTTAATTCCCCTAAATAAAGGATTTTGACTTAATTAAGAGCTAAATTAAATCAATTAGCTCAAATTAGAAATCAATCCCACAAATCAAAGGATTCAGATTGAGGATTCCAAACCAAGACCCAATTCTTTGCCTATAAATACTAGGCTCATATTCGTGAGAAATGACCTTTGGAGGAGGAGACACACACACTTTGTAAAACCAGAAAGCTCTTTGCCCGAAGCAACACCTAGACTCTCAAGTTCTTTATCAAGCTCGTGGAGAATCACTAAGTACAACAAACACGTGCTGATTCCTCCACTGCCAAACCCGAAGACTATCCACCACGTGACACTACTCGTGGTCCTGACGAGTTCAAGATCAAGCCGTGATGGTCCTCGACGTAGTCTCAAATTCCGATTCAAGATCAAGTGCTTGGCACCCTTGAACCGCACACGCTCTTGGAGATCGAATAAGAGGAAATTCTTTTGTTTTTGTGAAAGAATACCCACAGAGATTGTAACCTACACACTTGATAAATCATTACAAATATTATTTTGTACACGTGTTCTTATCTCATTTGTCGCAGGATCTTCGTGTTTACACTAAGATAAAGGGATATGATCCAACTCGGGATATAATGGTTAACGGTAAATTAAACTGTTGTCTTTCTATCCTAATTGGTTTATTATTAATACAATGTGTTAAATATACAAGTATTGTATCAAACTATATAATTCTTACTAGTCTAGCTAATTTTTGCCTAAATTGTTATGGCACTAACTCTTCTTTTATTACAATTCAAACTCGCAATTAATTGTTATTAACAAACTAGTCTTTTGTTTCTCTATACTAGGACAATTATTCTTTTGATTATTGTTATCTATTATTTCAACTGTATTTATTTCCATTGGTCTATTATTAAAAAAAAGGTTTACAATAAACTATTGTTTTAGTGTAATATTTTTCTACTATTATTTTCTTACATTGATTACATTCTTAAAGCCATCCTAAATTAATATTTAAATTCTTCGTGCTCTTTTTGTTCTTCAAACATACACATATACTCATCTAATTCACTATCCGAATTACTAAAGTAATCTGATTCTGATTATGAGTCTAAGGCATTAACACTATAAATACTTTCATTATCACTTATAATTTATCATCAAGACTATAAATTGATTCTAAGTCTTCATCATCTTCTAATTGAAATTGCTCAATTAATTGTATTTTTTCTCTAGGTTGCTTTCCTAATTTGGGACACTTAGGTCTAATATGTCATACTTCACCACAAAGATAACATTTACATGTACTTTTATTGGGTACTTTATATTTTCTAATCCATGGTTTATTTGTTTTTTTCCTAAATTGTTTAGGGATATATTGTTCATTGATTTCTATATTAAGGTACTCTATCATATAATTAAAATTTATCTAAATTTATCTTATTATTTTATTCTAATAGGTGTCCACCAAGGGCTAAACATGCAAAGGGTTCGCTATTTTAACAAGCTATAAAACGTTGGTTTTTTATCAGTTGTGTTGATTGACTTCTGTCCTCAAGGTACTTTACTAGTATAATCAAATTAAGGTGCTAAACTAAGGCTCTGATACCATTATTTTTCGCGGGGGCTCGGTCAAGGTTTCTAAAGGCCAAAATAACAACCAGACACCATGCCTAGAACATGGAACTAGAATATGGAACTGTAAAGATGCCAACTTAAAAGGCTATGGAGCAAAACTCAGAGGTGCTATGAACTCAAAGGTTCCTTGACAGACATCTAGTTATTATTATGGAAAATATAAAACATGACCAAGTGCTCATACAAAGTATTGATCATCAGTTTAGCAAGATAATAACATAATTATAAAAAGTGTTTCCCTGTTTTGGACAAGAAGTCTACTAAGAAAACCAAAAAGAAAAAAGAAAAAGACTTACTTAATTGCTTTTGTTGCTAGAACTGTTATGACCGGATATTAACGGTGGTCGGGTATATTAACAGTGGTCGGAGTAAGGGAGTATAATAAGAGAATAAGAGAAAGTATATGAACAAAGGGAGTTTTATTGATTGAAAACTAATGGAGTAAGTACTGAGATTTTTTCTTCTCTAATATTGTACTTCTCTTCTGCGGAGCTACAAAACTATATACATTGTTTTCACCGACTCTGCTACGGATGGCTAAGGATGAGAAGAGGAGCCTCTCTATCTGATACCATTTCTCTATCTCTAAACTCTCGTACATACATCACATGCCAACTGATGGCAAACAAACGATTCTTCTACATTTTAAGACAAAAGGCACTCAAAAATATGTACAAAGAAACAAAAACATTATTTCTGGCACTATCGTTGCTCAGTAATAACTGTTGGACAGATGCAAAGTGACAAAGTCTTCACATGGTCTGGTCACTTGAAGAAAAAACCTTCACATGTAGGCCTGGTCTCTTCACATGCTGATGGTGGTTTTTGGTGGAGAAAAGAGTTCTAGAACTTTCATGTCTTTGATACTAAAGATAATGGATTTTTCATCTTTTTGAAAAGATTTTGGGTGTTTTTGAGAGCTTGTTGCTTCTTTTGGGTTTTTCACTAAATTCCTATTTATCAATTTGGATTTGGACAAAAGTGAGAATTTTTAAATTTACATTTCTCATGTTTGGATTTAGAAAACATAGAAATTTAAAATTTTCACATATAAAAATACATTATATTTGGAGGTTATAAATCCTAACTTCCTATCTAAATTAGTTGTTATTTCTAAAATTCCAAGAGCGTGCAAGTTTTAAAATATTAAATTCTATGTTTAAATTCATTAGCCAAACAAGAAACTTTACAAATTCTAGTTTATCAACTTACATTCCGACATTAAAAAAAACTTACATAATTTTAAATTCCATCTTTAAGAATTCTTTAGTACTTTTCAATTTCCTTATCACCATTAAGGAATTTGTGTCTAAGTGTTTTTAATTTTAGTAACCTCGCATTGAAAATTTGATGCAATGTGATTCCGTAACTGTAACCTTAAGACATGTTTGTTGATGCGTTTTCAATATTGGCTAGCATGAGGGTTTGCACCTGAACTATACCATAATTGTCAATTTACACCCAGGTTTTTTCTTTTGGTTAAATTAAGGATTCGAAATTGTTTAAAATAGCCAATTTCGGGCCTGCCGTCAAATTTTGAATGATTTCATCCATTTTAACGTTAGTTTTCCCACATGATACGTGTGGGAGCAAATATTTTCGTCTCGGCTTGCTCTGTGAATATAAAGATTTTTTTGCTTGGGACTATCATGAGATGCCTGGATTGCCCAAGGGTTTAGTAGAACATGAACTGCGACATCCCGACCCAATTTTAACCATTTATTTAATCTATATAAATTATTTAATTGATAAATTACAATTTTGCCTTTGGGTAAGGTTATGATAGTCACTTTTCAATCCATAGGGATTTTTGGGATTTGAGTAGCACCGTTACGTAGAGTGCGTCAATACGAGTTCGTAGACACATAGTGGGCTCAAATCAGAGTTTTAACGAAAAAGTTATGGTCAACGGAAGTGCAGTAGTGCAACCGTAAATATTTCAAAGTCATATTATTTTTTAAAACTTGCACAGTTCGCTCTCCCCCCCTTTTCGACCTCTCTGTCTCTCCTTTCGATTTCAAATAGCCGGCAACTTTGACCGGCTATATCTTCCTCCTCCGGCCACCGTTAGCCACAAGACCACCTCCATTAGAACCGGCCTGACTTCCTCTTCTCATCCCACCCCTTCTCCTACGGAACCAGGACCTACGGCGTCGACGGTAGCTCGAAAACCATTCGGTTTTCTTCAAAATTTTCTGGTGTCGTTTTCGACGATTCGGGCCACCAATTTTGTCGATCCAAGTATGCTTTTTCATCTACTCAACGTGATCTAGCTGATGATTGGGTTGGTTAGGATTGATTTTGAAGTTTTGAAACTCGATTTAGGATCTAAGTTTTTATGGGTTTTTGGCTTGATTTTCCGGAAAGTTCCGGCCATTTTTTGGTTGTGGTCCAAGAACAAAAGTTACTCCTCTAATTGTCCTAAATACGTAGGTATAAGTATTGTCGGGAGTTTTCCGGTCGCTGAAATTTTCTCAAGACACCCACGCGTGTGGCGACACATGGGCCATGGGGTGGTGGCCCATTTTTGTTTTAAAATGTTCCTCATGTCGTCCTGAGCATGACGGTATGCCCGGATTCGATTTTGGTTATCGTTTGATTGTCGAACGGATTTACGCATATTAGGCAATATACAGGTTTGATATATTCGTACCGTTGAATCGGCTCCATTTGCAAGTATGTTGATCTATGTACCTCTAGGATCGTGTAGGAACTTACGGATCGAGGATCGGATTCCCGGATACTCCGAATCAATGATTCAAAGATTACGTAAAATGGTAACCGTCCGATCGTGCGATTGAGAGCAATCTGACTCTCGGGACTTGTTGGGATTATGCATGGTCAAATTCAAGTTAAGGATTGTTGGGATTGATCTCGTTTTAGAAAGGGATTTTTGGTTATCTATTTAAGAAACGAGTTTTTGGAAAGTTGAGAAAGGATTTGGAAAATGGATTGGGGAAAGTGGATTTATTGGAAAAAAAGAAGAAGAAATTTTATGATAAGTTTATGAAAATGGTTTTCAAACCCACCACAGGAGTATCCCCTCCAGTTGCCTTCGGTACAGTTTAGTCATTTATGACAATGCCCCATGAGTCTCGGAGACGCCTGAATCGTGTGGTGCGAGGATTTGCGTTCTCAGGTTGATTATATCTTCCTGAGTCCTGCGAGATGATTTGACAAATATGCATTTCAAGCTGATCACTCAGTTCTGCGAGGATATGCGTTCTCGAGCTGACTACGTGTTCCCCGAGTTCTACGAGGATATGCATTCTCGGGCTGACCACGTGTCCCCCGAGTTCTGCAAGGATGTAACATATAGGGTATTTGGACTTGACGGATTATGATTGGGGGTATGCCTAGGTGGAGAGTATCTGAGTTTTGGATGTTTTAAGCAAAAATTGATTATTTTATCTTGGTACTTTTTGGTGGAAGTTTTAATACATGTTTTCAGATTTTTGAGACAAGAATTGAGAGTTTTTCTAAGATTTAAGGATTTTATACAATTCACAACTATTTTCCTAAATGATGAGTTTGTTTTTACATGTGAAAGATTGAAGCATGTTTTATTCAAACCGTTGATATTAATATTAAGGTTTCACGTGGCCAATGTTATTTTAATAATTTCTCATTTTCCTATTTATCTGGGATGAGCTATTATATATGTGTTTGTATATGCACATATGTGATGGGTGGAGATTGTTCTGAAATCAATATCTTTTGCTTTAGTTTCAGTGGATTGATTAGAGTTTGAAGCTTTTGGTTTTAGGAAAGTGTGAAGGAATATTTAATTCATGTGCTTACATATGGGTTAAACTTTGTTTTCTTGTGTAAAGAACTACGTGTGACTTGATCCCTCAATAAGGGTACATAGGCAACCTAGGCTAACCTAGGTGCAGCCGCAAGTTTATGTTTGGTTTGTTATGTTCAGTTTTGTAAAGTTGAGCTTGCTGAACACTTGGGAAATTATTCCAGTTCACTGTGCAGGTGAATTTTTGGGTCTGAGCCTTTTTTAGGGGAGACTCTGCTAGTTTTCTAGTAGAAGTCAAACCCTAAAGTAGTTTCTAGATTAGGGCCAGAAGGGTATTTCGAACATTTGTGCCTGACACCTATCAGGTGTTGGACACACACAGGGTTTGACACGGATTCCAAAGTTGAATTTGGGTCGGGTCTTGTCATGAATTGAAAATCAAGGATGGGTTCAAACCTTTTCAATATCCACCACGGCGGTTCTCTGCCGAGGTACAACTGCAAGTCAAGGAAGAAATTGAACGGCTTCTCAAAGATAGCTTTATCTGTATTGCACTGTACGTTGAGTGGTTGGCTAACATTGTGCCAATATTGAAGAAAACCGGAGCTCTCAGGGTTTGCATAGATTATAGAAACCTGAATCTTACGATTCCAAAGGACGAATACCCTATGCCCATGGCCGACCTCTTGGTGGATGGAGCTGCGAAGCATGAGCTCATATCCTTTGTGGACGGCCATGCCAGGTACAATCAGATCCTTATCACCGAAAGTGACATCCACAAAATGGCATTTAGATGACCAGGAGCTATCGGGACATATGAATGGGTGGTCATGCCTTTCAGCCTCAAGAACACCGGCGCAACGTACCAACGAGCCATGAATCTCGTCTTCCATGACTTGATCGGCCGAACGGTTGAGGTTTATATTGACGACGTAGTCTGTTACCAAGGCCGACCATGTGGGACATGTTCGACAAGCATTTGAGTGAATGGGAACTCACGGCCTGAAAATGAACCCTAAGAAATGCACTTTTGGCGTCACGGCAAGGAACTTTCTCGGCATCTTGGTTCACCAATGTGGGATTGAGGTAGACAAGAATAAAGCCAAAGCCATCATGGCTGCACCCCTGCCAAGAACTAAGAAAGAGCACCAATCCTTCCTTGGAAAGGTCAACTTTCTAAGGCATTTTATATCCAACTTGGCAAGCAATATAAAGCCATTATCCCCTTTGCTCAAATAAACGGACATGGACGAGTTCGTTTGGAAGGCCGAGCATTAAACGACGTTTGATGAAACCAAGCAATACTTGTCCTAGCCACCAGTTCTTATGCCACAAAAGCAAGAAAAACCTTTAAGGTTCTACGTCTTGGCCTCAAGAAACTCCATCGGCTATTTGCTGGCCCAAAAGAACGAGTCTCAGCAAGAACAGGCCGTGCATTATCTTAGCCGAACCCTCAATGCGGCCGAGCTTAACTATTCACTGATAGAGAAACTGTGCTTAGCGCTCTTTTTTGCGGCCATTAAGCTACGCCATTATATGCTTCCCTCGGTCGTACAGGTCATCTCCAAGACCGATCTCATCAAATACATGCTCACATGCCCGATCATTCGTGGCCGAATTGGAAATGGACTATGGCCTTGTCCGAGTTCACATTTCAATATGTTGACCATAAGTCGGTTAAAGGTCAAGCCTTGGCTAATTTTCTGGCCCATCATCCACCCAGGGAGCACAAGAGGAGGCTGAGGTTGAGATCGGCGTGGTCCACATGGATAAGAATTACTGGACCATGTACTTCGATGACTCAAGCACCATGGCCGTGTCTAGAGCCGGGGTCGTGGTTGAATCTCCTCAGGGTCAAAGATGGCAATTTGCCTTCCAGCTAGACCTCAAATGCACCAACAACCAGGCCGAGTATGAAGCGCTCATTATCGACCTTGGGATCTTGAAGGAAATGAAAGCCACTCGGGTCTTAGTCTACGGTGACTCTCAATTAGTCATCAACCAACTAACATGAGAATATCAATGTACGAGTAATAAATTGACCACTCATTATGTGACGGTCCTCAACAAAACCGATGGGTTCTCCAGAATCTCATTTGTTCATGTTCCACACGCGGAAAAACATGAGGCTAATGAAATGGCCCAAATAGCGTCGGGCGTGAACATCCTAGATGGAGAGTACAACTGGGTAATTAGGATTGAAAAGCGCACCTTGCCGGCCTTGGTCGAGCGAGGGATGCCAGCGCAAATAATGTTAGCAGAGACTGTCGAATTGGCCGACAGGGCCGATCAGGTTGAAACGGTTGAAGAAGACCTGATCTATCCCATAGTTAAGTATCGCGACCCTTTGGGCAATCATGAAAAGGCTATACGTTTATGAGCTTGGTGGTACCTGATCTATCAAGACGAGCTTTACCGAAAGGGGTCTGACAGCCTACTTCTACTGCGTCTCAATGCCAAGGATGCTCATACAGTAATGGGCATCTCTCACGAAGGAATTTGTGGGGTTCATCCGTCTGGCATCAAAATGAGATGATTGGCAAAATTCAAGGGGATGCATCAAGTGTCAAATCTACAGACCATGGATATCATTGGCAAAATTCACCCACCTGCATCTAACCAACATGCATGGATCCTTGTGGTGACAGATTACTTCACCAAATGGGTAGAGGCGAGGTCGTATAGATCAATTTCTAGAGCCCGGGTAGTCAAATTCTTTGAAAGCCACATCGTCCATAGATTCGGCATCCCAAAAACTATCATGGTAGATAACGACCTGGTCTTCACTTCGGCCGGGACCCAAGACTGCCAAGAGAATGGGAATCAAGCTTGTCCATTCGACCCCTTACTATCCCCAGTCTAATGGCCAAGCCGAGGGAAGCAACAAGGTAATCAAAGCTATTCTTAAAAAGATGATTAAGGAGAGGCCAAGAGCTTGGCATGATTTGTAGCAAGAAACCCTTTGGGGATACCGAAACTCGAAACGCTCGGCTATTGGTACTTTTCCTTATGCCTTAACCTACGGCCACGACGCCATCTTGCTAATGGAAATGAATGTTCGGTCTCTTCGTGTGACCGAACGGCAAAGGCAGAGTAAGAAAGACTATAGGCATCGGTACTTTTCCTTATGCCTTAACCTACGGCCGCCATCTTGCTAATGGAAATGAATGTTCGGTCTCTTCGTGTGACCGAACGGCAAAGGCAGAGTAAGAAAGACTATAGGCATGCTATGTCTCTGGAGTTGGAGGATTTAGAACAAATAAGGATTGAAGCATATAACTTAAGCAGATCGTGGCACGGGCTTTCAACAAACACGTCAAGCAAAAGACTTTCGCTGAAGGCGACTTGGTGTGGCTGGCCGTTCTTCCCATTGGAACCAAAGACCCAAGATTCAGTAAATTCTCGCCGACTTGGGAAGGCCCATTCGTGATTGACAAGATTCTCGGCATAGGAGCATCCAGTTAAAAGACATAGATGGGGAGCAAAACAATTTTCCAATTAACGACCAGTACTTGAAAAACTACGTCCCATCTGTGTGGGAAACGACCGAGAAAAATATGTGAATGTCCTTGGGATGGTTGGGTGCGACAATATACGACTAAAAGGAAAAGCATGCATTCAATCATTCAACAGAATTAATAAGAACGGTAGCGAAAATCCAAAGCGAAGCATTCACATATATGCCATAAAAATGCCAGGTTTGGACTTAGTCCTTTACAAAGGAACGACCCTTGGAAGGTCGACTAAACTTAAAGAAGCAAAATAAAGCTAAGTCTAAATCCCCTCACTAAACATCCCCCCGGAGAAGACATGTGATCTTCCTCCAAGCAATGTTGCCACTGTCCATCTCGGCCAGCCACCTGGCCTTGATGAGTTTCCTCTCCGCCAGCACCTTCTTCTTATCGATCTCCTCTTTCAGCATGTGCTTGGCCGAGGACTTCTTTTCAGTTATGGCCGCAGCTACCTGGTCTCGCCTCTCGACCAGGACTGCAGGTCGAGCTTGGAGTTCGGCAATTTGGGCCTCGATCTAGGCCAGTTCAGCATTCTACCTCCGAAGAAGGAGCTTGTCCTCTCTCGGGACGCTATCACAGGCTGAGACTGTTCTTTTATTATTGCCAGCTCCTCATCAAGCGTGCAGCCCTTGGTCATCTTCGTGGCAGCCCTTGGCCATCTTCTTAACTAATCATCAGTTCACCCTCAGCTAGGCGAGTATGTAGCTTGTCCAACTTGGCTGAGTCCAGAAGGCCGAGAGCCATGGCCATATCCAAACACCCATTGAATTCACCGAAAGTTTCCGCATTGCTCATATTGTTCACTCCCATGTGAAGGAAGTTCCAGAGCTGCTCAATAATAGCCTTAGAATCGACGTTCAGTGGAGTGGTCGAGGGCGAGCTGCCCCCTTCTTCGTACAAACTTATGAAGAGCGCGTCGAGGTTGTCCGAAGAAGTTAGTTCCTAAAGGCAGAAAAGTTAGAACGAGTTGAAAGACAAAACCAACAAACGGCCAAAAGAGATGTTTACCTCCACAAGGCAGCTGGATGATCGGTTAGCGCTCTAGAAACGGCCACAATCTTGGTCACGATCGTGGACTCTTGGGTCAGCGGAGCCTGTGCCACGGGTGCTGCGACTGGAGGAATCGGCATCAAGCTCATGGGTAGAGCAACCTAGGATGACATTCTTCGAGGGGAAGGAGGTGGAAAATATCTTGGAGGCCGGAGACAAGAAGTTCATTAGCTGAGTTTTTCAAGGAAATAAGCTAAGTAACCGTACTAAAGAGGTACTTACTGAGCGGATCACAATGCCCCTTGGGAGATGAGGGGTGACCGAGGTGACTAGCGTGGGCACAACCATCTCGGCCGGAAGAGATACGGCCGCTGCCATAGACACCAAGACCAATGGCAAGGATGTTGCCCTCTATTGAGCCTTGAACTTCTCAGCAGATGTTCTTGAACTCACAGTACAAGGCTTGGGACCGAGTATCAACTGAAGAAGCTGCTATTGTTGCCATTAAGAGAGATCAAAGAGGGAATCTTTCAAAAAATTCTTGAAGGCGATGAAGAACACGAAGAACACCAAGAGTTTAAAACCCAGAAATCGGCAAGGAACTTGAGTTTTGAACAGGAAATGCAAGGGAATGGTTGGAATTCTCAGTGTGAGCAAAGATCAACAGAGGAAATATGAAAAAGAAGGTTGGTGATTAAGTTTGAGATTATGAGAGTTTGAGAGAAAATTTGGCAGAGTATGGGCGTCTAAAAATTTGGGAAGTGTGAGGAGAAATGGCAAAGGTCGAGCTTTTATATTGGTGCTTGAATTGGAACAAACGGTCATAACGGTCTCGAGCAGCGCGACAGTCTCGCTAACACTCAAGTGCTCACGCGAATCAAGGCAATAATAAACTCAGACGGCGTGCTCAAGCATTAAATACCTATCATCTCTTGTTGTTATCTTCGAGGAATACAAAGGATCCATTCCCAAAGATCCATTCCGCCCCAACTCGTGTTACTGAATCAACAGTGGGCCGAAGGATCCAGAATGGGGGCGGGAGGGCGGGGGGCAATGTTAATGCCTAAAATTCTCGACCCACGGGGGGACATCCAGGGCTGAATTACCAGCCGAATATCGTACGATTCAATCATGCCCTAGTAGGAACTGCCCTTCGGCCTAAATAAAGGAAAAATATATTGAAATATTAAGGTCGAGGCCGCATCGCTAGCATGCCACAGGTTTGAAGCCACGACCACGATATTAGGGTTCGAGGTCAAGTGAACAATAGACAATAGATAATGGCCAAGACCTGTCCACCATCTCGAGATGCGCAAAGAAGGTTTCCCATTGAGGAAAACCCGCAACGGGGTTCTTGGGAAAGCGAAAACTTTCCATCCCATGATCGAAAAAAGGGAAATACTTTAAATCCAGACCATAATGCCGCGGGACCTACACCAAAATCATAATTACATGGTAGACCGCAGGCTAGACGCTCGGTCATAGCCACATACAAAGGAAACCGAGGATAAGGACCGAGCGCCTGAAAGATGCGCCCACTAACTTGGGAAATGTGCTAATAGACAGCCACTTAAGCCACTAGGAATAAACAAAGGAGTTGCCACCAAGAAATGAGAGACAGATGACACTCCTCAGATCATGCCTTCACAAGCTTCATCCTCTTCCTATAAATACATGACTCTCAGCAACATTCAAAAGGTCCCCAACCAAATAAGCCTCTCACGGAGCAAATTATCTTTACCAGTCATTTATCTTCCTGTAATGCACTTTCAATATCTTTAAATGCTTTCCTAGGAGTAGTGGTAAAGTTAAGTCCTTCCATCCATCAAATATATCATACGACCATTGATTTTCAAGGCGCCGAAGCACCATCTTATTACTTTTCCGTCCGCCCCATATATCATAAAGCCTTCGCAATCCAGCGAGGCGCTGGAGCACCATTCAAATCCACCGACCGTCTTCCATCATTTACCCCAATCAACAGCCTTGTAGCCTAGGCTGTGAACCTGACGGTCGAGAACTATTCCTCTCTCGGCCACAATCGCTTTGAGCAAAATCAGATCCATTCACATCATCTTCGAGTGCATGGTAAACCGTGCTGGCACACCCATGCACACTCATCCAACACAAAGTAGGACAACCTGTGTTGACACATAATCCCCTCGCCCCGGAGCACCAAGTTGTGAGATTTTACGCAACCAACAAACTTGACCGTTGGTTTGGAGATTTTCCAGTCGCCGGAAATCTCTCATGCCACACATCGTCTGCAGCGGCACGTCAGCCAAATGTCAATGACTTGTTTTCAGCCTAGAATTAACCCCTCGTCATCCCGAGCACGACGGTATGCTCGGATTAGCTAAATTCGACCTGTTGAGTATTATACCAAAACTTACCTATTAGGCGTTTTCGGGTTCAATACATTTGGACCATCAAATCTTAATGAATCTCTTGGGACTTGTTAAAGGGGTTTTGTTGAACCTGTAGAACTTTCTAAGGTCGTACACATACACATTAAATTTCAGGAATTTGGTTTTTGATTAAGGGTTTGAGGCGGAGCTTTTTATTAACCAAAGCTTGTATTCTCTCAGTAGGTGTTCAGACTCCACGTGCTCAATCAGAGGGACCTTCGAAGGGTCAAGCAAGTTTGGACCCACATTGAGTGGACATTTGTTTTAGAAATGATTTTTTCTACTATGATTGTTTTATGAAAAATTTTATGAATAAATTACTTATACGGTCGTAACTTTCCGGATTTAAGAAAGGATTTGGGAAATGTTTTCAAAACCACCTTAGATATCCTTTTGTTGCTTTAGGATATTATGACGTCCTCGGACGATTTGGTTACCTTTGGATAAGTCTGCGCGCATATAACAATGCGTCTCAGGCTGACTATGTGTCCCCTGAGTTCTGCTAGGAATGCATCTCGGGTCGACCTCGTGTCCCCTGAGTTCTGCGAGGATGTATCACACATGTGGCCACATGTGTGGTACTTAGAATTCACGGTATACTGTTGGAATTAACGAATTTTATTTGGGATACATCTAGGTGGAAAGTATTTACAGTTTGAGGAATTTTGTGTTGAAATTGATGATTTATCTTTTCGCATGAGATATTATATGCAAATGTATGAATCTTGTTTTCCTGTATGAACATATAACAGAATTGTAACTGGTTTTCAAATGGTTTTTAAATGTGGGTTCTTACTATGTTTTTAACATTTATTTTTGTCCACTCACACTTTTATTGTTTTGCGCCCCCAGTCAGTAGACGAGTACCAGACAACCACTTGACGGCATTTCATCTTGCGCTACTTTTCCTTCTTCTCCCTCGTGTAGGCGTTTCCTTGGTTGTGAACGTAATTTTCTTGTTGTAAACTTAACTTGAATAGTTATGCTCTGATATAGCCCTGAATCTCTGTAAGGCTTGGGGTCAACCGGATTAACTGTTCTGTGTGTGAACTTAACTTGTGCATGCTGAATGTTTGAGGATTTTAAATTGTGACTTTGTTTACAAGTGAAAATTTGTTGGAAATGTACCTTTTTCGGGGGAGACTTTGCTGGTTTTCCGGTAGAAGTCAAACCCTAAAGTAGTTTTGGGATTAGGGCAAAAAGGGTATTTTAGTCATTTGTGCCCGACACCGGCCAAGTGTTGGACACGAACGAGGTTCGACATGGATTCCAAAGTGGAATTTGTCGGGTCTTGTCAGTTAAACTTGAGTTATTTGAGAAACCGTTATGGAGATGATGAATTGAAGACATCAATTAAGCTTAGTTAATTGGTTAAGGCAAAATTAATTATGGAATTAATTTAAACGACACGTGATGTCGGAATAGGCTTTAAATGGGAATTTTGAATTCTAGGCTCATTGGGCTTTATCCTATTGGACATGGAGATTGGGTTGTATGACAACTTAAATGAAATTGAGCCCAAGAGGCCCAATTTCAAGGGATGGGCGTTCATATGGGCTTTTGGTTGCTAGAGTCAACTTGTTGACTCAAGTAAAAGATGACTATCATCTTTTTGAAGCCTAGGGGGTCATTAGTGAAAATCAAGAGAGAGAAAGAAAGCTCTAGTCTTCCAAAAACTCTCTCTACACTTTCATACTATCTTAGTGAGGGATTACTAGCATCACCCTCTCACTAAGCTCATCATCTTTTTCTCTCTAGTTGGTGAAGAGACTTAGAGGTTACCTATTTTGGTGACTTTTGGAGAACCCCTCAAGTTGGAGTTTTTTAAGGAGTCATTCAAGCTTCAATAACAAGGTGGAGATTTTGAAGGAGCCATTCAAGCTTCAACAACTTTGGTGGAATTCGATCATAGGGTTGAAAGCACGCACCAAAGGTAACTCCTCCTTCCAATCTTCTTAGAAGTATGTTCTAGGAAAGTAGTACAACTATCACTTGGCTTAAAAGATTCATGGGAAAAGTTTTTGTTTTTGAACTCATAGATGCATGCTTAAGCTTCTGTTGCCATGATTTTATTTATCTCTGTTGATGTTCAAATGAAACTCATGATTTTCTAAAGTTTTCCTTCAAGCCATTTGCCAAAGAAGTTGTGTGTTGTCAACGTGTAAGGGATTATCCTTTCTTCGTCTTCAGTTTGTGGCAGTCTGAGCCATTCGTAATCTTCTAAGATACTCTGGTGATCCCATAAATACGTAGGAAATTTGCCCATAATTTTCGGATTTTTCCTGCATTTGTAAGGATATTTGCAACAACAAAAAATTGAATAAAGTAATATGGAAATCCCTTTTCACTAACATAATGATTTAAATATCGAATTTAAGGGGAGAAATAAGAGTGTAGGGTTTTTCCCCATGTTGATTATATCCCAGTAGGAATTTAGCGACACGCGACACATTCTCATGCCGCCACACGCCACTTGACCCAATTTTTTATTCCTTTTCACTTAAATATTCATTTAAAAATCGAATTTAAGGGGGGAAAATTCGAGAAAAATTCCTCCCGGATCGTGACGAGATTTCCTTCTTTGAAATATCCAAAAAAAGGTTGCGGCATACAAATTTGGATACGGGATTAATGTGATCGAACAAATAAGAGTGTAGAGTTTACATAGTGTACTAGTGTTTTCATTTGCATCATCAACGTCTAGGGTTGACTCCCTGATTTTATTTTTCAGTCACTCCTAAACCTGGTATTGTACTTTCCTTACGAAGTATTCTTCCCCATAGATACATAGGAATTTTCCCCATATTTTTCAGATTTTTCCTGCAATTTTGATGAATTTTGCAGAAAAGAAAGAATAAAGTATTTAGGAAATGCCAAGTGTCGACGCTGGAGTGGGGAGCTGCAAACTTTAGCGACACGCGACGCATTCCCATGCCTCCACACGCCACCTGACTGATCGGTTCATAATTGTATATTATTTCTTACCCTTCTAGCTTATGATTTGGTTATGTTTTTGAGTTAAACTTGTGCTTTTAATCCTTTTTGTGTTTATCTTTCAGTTAATTGAGCTTTAGGTAACAATGATGGCTTTGGAGAACATAATTCATGCAATTCAAGCATGTTAAGGCCTAATTTGCTTTTTTTATATTCTTTTTCACTTAAATATTCATTTAAAAATCAAATTTAAGGGGGAAAAATTCGAGAAAATTTCATCTCGGATCGTGATAAGATTTCCTTCGATTACATATCTAGAAAAAGGCTGCGGAATACAAATTTGGATACGGGATTAATGTGATCGAACAAATAAGAGTGTAGGGTTTACAAAGTGTACTAGTGTTTTCGTTTGCATCATCCACGTCTAGGGTGGGCTCCCTAATTTTATTTTTCAGCCACTCCAAAACCTGGTGTAATAACCTAGAAAAAATAAAATAATTAGATTTTAACTCTCTCTCCCTCCTCAGATCGCGCACGACCACCCCCCCCCCCCCCC
>NW_018921439.1:194000-225731 GCF_002207925.1 Prunus avium
GGAGGCGGCCAGGGACATATTGTCGAGGGATGGGGAATGCCCGGCGGCGGGAACCTAGATCCCGTTCATCGTCCCAGTCAAACAGTGCTATGACAGCAATGATGGCCCAATTTGAAGCCCGGATGTCCCAGATGGACCAGCTTCAAGCCCGGGTGGCCCAGATGGCCGAGCTTGAAGCAAAGGTGGCCCAGATGGGCGAGCTTGAAGCCCGGATGTCCCAGATGGATTCGTTCTTACAGTCCCTCGCCCAGTCCGGCATTCCCGTACCGTCTTTTGTTCCTTCATCCACCTCTGAGCCCATCCAACCCGAGCATGGCCATCAAACCTCTGCCCCTGTCCACAATGTCCAGATCGGAGACCAAGTAGATTATCAAACAATGTTTGATTAGTTTTCTATTTTCTTTATGACATTTGAAACATTTTTCTTTTATTTGACTCTATATTATGTTATAACAAAAACTTTCTCTTAATTACATTTTTTTATTGGCATTTCATTTAATTATAAAAATAAATAAATCAAACAAAAATTTCCCCAAAAAGAAAAAAATAATAATTTAATTACTCTTTTGCGCGACGAACATATGCCGTGATGTCGTCGCGCAAAATTTTCCACAGGAAAATACAAACCATTATAATTTAAATGGAGAAACAATATATTTACGTTTGCGCGACGAAAAATGTCGTCCCCTAAAGGCAACGCGACGACGAGAATTTTGTCGCTCTATATTTGCGCGACAAATGGCATTGTCGTACAGGGTTTGTGCGACAATCTATTCTTCGTCGCACATAAAACTGAGCGATGAAAGTTCATCGTCGCGCCAGGTTTGTGCGACAGTTATTTTTCGACGCGCATAAAGCTGAGCGACGACCCTTATGCTGCCTCTCAAATGTCTGTGCGACGATGGTAATTCGTCGCACCAGCTTTGAGCGACAATTTTTTTTTCGTCGCGCATAAAGGTGCGCAACAATTATTATGCCGCCTCTCAAATGTCTGTGCGACGACGGCAAATCGTCGCACAGTTTTGAGCGACGAACACATAATCGTCGCGCAAAAGTTTTGCGCGACGAAGTGTAGCCGTCCCAGAACTGTTGATGCAACGAGCTTGTCGCGCGACGAAATGAGCAATGGTCTGTCGCGCAAGGGCTTTCTTTACGGACTTCGCGCGACTGAGTTTGCGCGACGGTGATTTCGTCGCGCTGTTATTCGAGCGACTACTTTGTACTTTGCGCGACAAATTTGTCTTCGTCGCGCAAACAGTGAAATTTAGTAGTGATTAGAACACTCAAGAACGCTCATGAGAGTTTGGGAGAATATATGCTTGTATTGCTACTCAAATGCTTTACAAGTTGTGAAATATGCTTTACAAGATGTGAGGTGAGGATACACAATGTGACATCGTCCTTATATACTGTTCCTATCCCACCTACCACCACAGTAGGTGGCTAAGATACAATGTCACCAACCGAGACTCTACCTACCACTCTCACCAACTGACGTCTACCTACTACCGTACATTGAATATGGACATGTGGGCTAAGAGGTCTAGCATGATCAATCCGATGGGTTGGGCCTTGAACATGCGGGCCGTGAAATTCTCCCCCACCTAATCCGGTGACGTCCTCATTGCCGAGGTAGTTCCTTCTCATTCGAATGCTTCGATTTAGTCCTTGTACTGCCATAAGGACTCTTCTCCCAATTGCCTTCGGATTTTGGCAGGCGCTTCCATTTGACAAAGTACTCAAAGTATCTCGATACACCTTTGCGTCGCACCTCGCGCTTTGCCATGATGCACTCGACCTCCCTGTCAAATGAAGTCCCCATTAAAGGCGGAGCTCATTGAGACTCCCCACGACTTGGCTCCTCGGGGTCAGCATGGTAGGGCTTGAGATTGCTCACGTGAAACACCGGATGAATCTTCAATCGTAGCGGTAGTTCCACATAGTAAGCAGCTCTTCCCACAGTTCGGAGGATAGGAAATGGGCCCTCATATCTCCTCAACAACGCCTTGTGCACCCTTCTAGTGGACTTGTGTTGAGAGGGGTTGAGCTTCACAAAGACCATATCACCTGGTTGGAATACAACATCTCGTCGGTGCTTGTCCTTCCATTTCTTCATCTTCCGAGTTGCCTTCTCCAATTGAGCCCGAGCCAGCTCATTAGCCATCTGCCAATCCTTGGCCGTCTTGTATGCAGCAAGGCTACTCCCCATGTAGCCTGACACCACTATGTTCGATGTCATAGGTTGTTGTCTAGTTGCCAACTCAAAAGGACTTGACCCTGTCGACTCCGATCGCTGCAAGTTGTACGAGAACTGAGCAGCATCCAACAACTTTGCCCAATCTCGTCTGGTTGGAACAGGAAGTGGCTCTAGCAACCCACTCGGCTGCTTCTGCAAGGTCTTTTCTTGTTGGCATACAAGACAAGTCTGCACGAACAAGTCTACATTTTCCTTCTCTTGAACGGTATACCTTCGCTCGGTGTCATTAAGCTTTCGGTTCTCGAAAGCCAATGGTTGTCCATCCTGCATGAGTACACCACTAATAGCAGAATCTGATGCATCAGTGTGTACCTCAAAAGGTTTGCCAAGATCAGGAGGTTTTTGCACTGGTTCCTCCTCAATGGCATGATCCACCTCTCTCCTAGGTGGTTTGGTGTTGGGCAACTCCTTGGGCATGACATCTGCAAACGCCTTAAGGATTGCTTCCACCGCTTTTGGGACTGGTTGGACTTCCTTCTCAACTATATCCCTCTTCATAGTTGCAAGGAACGTCGGTTCGCCCTTCTTCCAAGACTTGGAAAATTGCATGGCTGACAAAAGCTTCGACTTGCCTTGTTGCCTCACCACTGGCACCATGCATGGCATTGCCCCACCCTGTGCAATGCACATAATATTATAAAATGGAATGGGAAATGCCTTTACCTCGTCCATGAACTCCATTCCTAGCACGACATCGTAGTCATCCATCGAGATCACGGAGAAGTCAGCTACTCCCTTCCAAGTACCAATGTCTAGCTCCACACCATGAGCTACTCCATCAATTGGTTTGGCAGTTGAATTCACCGTCTTCATGCTGCCTTCTTCCTTTGAGACTCGACACCTAAGTCTCTTTGCTTCCTGCACAGACATAAAGTTGTGCGAGGCACCCGTATCCACTAGGCACCGAGTTGTCTTGCCATCCACCATGGCGTCGACGAACATCACCCCTTTAGCTTGAACCTGTGGTTGAGCGACTTTAGCCTGTAGGGCATTGAAGCGGTGAATGGCCCTCATTCTTGCTTCCCTTTCGGCCTTCTCTTCCTTCTCCTGGTTCATGGCATTCAAGGCTTTCTTCTGCGGACAATCCCGCATCATGTGCGCTCCATCGCACAAGTAGCAAGTTAGCTTTGACTTGTCTTTCCCCTTGTCACCTTTGTCATTCTTCTTCCCAGATGACTTGTGACTGTCAGACTTGTCTCCAGCCTTGCTACTCTCATCGTGGTCTCCCCCATCGGATCCACTGCTACCTTTCTTTCCTTTGAACTTGGAGTTGCCTTGATCATTCCTCTTAAACTCCACAAGAGACTCAGCTGCAGCAATTGCCTCTGACAAGGTTTGGATGTGCCTCCTTTGTAACTCCAGCTTGGCCCAATTCTGTAGGCCATTCATGAAGTACATGAGCTTGTCTTCATCTGTCATGCTAGGCACCTCGAACAACAGGTTGGTGAACGTGGCGACATAATCCTTCACGCTCCCCGTTTGCTTTAGCCATCTCAGCTTCTCCTTTGCCTCATACTTGGCATTCTCTGGATAGAAATGCAACACAATATCTTTCTTAAACTCATCCCAAGTCTCAAGTGTAAATGTACCTTGGTCAATCTCCATAGATCGACGTCGCCACCACATGAGAGCATTGTCGGTGAGAAACAACGTTGCTGTAGTAATCTTCAGCTCATCATCCTCGAGCTTGAGATACTTGAAATACCTTTCGATATTCCACAGAAACGTGTCCAACTCCTTCGCCTCCCTCTTCCCATTGTAGAATTTAGGCTTGAAAGAATCTAACACCTTCGGTTCCTTCGGAGTCCGGGTCTTGTTCAAGACAGCTTCCTGTTGTACAAAGCCCAATCTCCCTTCACATCCTTCACCTCATCACGAAGCGCAGTAAGCTCCGCCATGAAATGATCCAGCTTGGTTTGGACATCTAGCCTGATGCTGTCCAATGCGGAGTTGAGGGCTCCGTGGAATTGGCCTTGAAGCTCTTCCATCATAGCTCCGAAGCCCTCCTTCGTAAGGACGTCCTCCTCGAGTCGCTAATCAAACTCGATTACGGCATTCTCCATCTTAGAAAGCCGCTTCTCCATCGTTGCTACAACATCTCTAGATCGTTCCCTCTTCGATTTGCCCCCACGCTCCAAGTTGACCTTGGACATATCAGTCTCCACATTGGATCCGCTCTTCGACATGCTTCTTCGAATGATTCGAGCTTTAGCTCTGATACCAACTGTCACGGGATGACTTTTTCGGAGTCTTCCTTTCGTGCGGCCTTAGACTTGATCGCCTCTCGAACAAGCTAAGCAGCCTTCCTTCCCACAATCTAGGATCGAATCAAGCAAGAACACAACGCAAGAGCAAGAACGATAAGAACACTCGAGAACGCTCAAGAGAGTTTGTGAGAATATATGCTTGTATTGCTACTCAAATGCTTTACAAGTTGTGAAGTATGATTTACAAGATGTGAGGTGAGGATACACAATGTGACATCCTCCTTATATATTGTTCCTATCCCACCTACCACCACAATAGGTGGCTAAGATACAATGTCACCAACCGAGACTCTACCTACCACTCTCACCAACTGACGTCTACCTACTACCGTACATTGAATATGGACATGTGGGCTAAGAGGTCTAGCATGATCAATCCGATGGGTTGGGCCTTGAACATGCGGGCCGTGACACTACGTACCCTTAACAAGGGATCAAGCCACACGTAGTTCTTTTTCTTTTTATGTTGCACTTGCTATACTCGAACAGAAACCGAACATGCATATTTGTGCTTATACCAATTCGTACATTAGCATAAGTCTTCACACCGGTTAAAACAAAACATTGCAAAAAAAGTTTTCCCTTCCACCTAGGTGTACCTATCATTATCCGTCAATTTCCTCGTGTCACAGTTTGTGACACGTCCTCGCTGGTCTCGGTAACACAGAGTCGACCGGAGCTGCAATCCTTGCAGGACTCAGGGGACGTTTAGTCGACCACATCCGCAATTCTCCAAAATTATATTACTATTTCTCATTAAACTCTTTAAAACCCCTGTTGCCATTATCCTTCTACTTTCCAAGCTGTTCTTATTTTAAATAAAAACATAAAACAATAAAAATATTTGACATCCAATAATTATGCTTGGAAGGTAAATTTATAATAACTTATTCGTAAGCATTAAATAACACCTTAAACGCATAAAAATTCATTCAGAAAACAAGAACTCACTCACTAAACTTCTTCTAATTCGTAAATCTCTTAATATATTACTGGCTTAGATTATTATATATATATATTAGAAGTATAAATAAAAGGAAGGATAACAATAAAATAAAAGGAAAATATAATTATATATATATATATATATATATATGTATATATATATATCAACAACTTAACTGAAATATATATATATATATATCTCTTTTACTGGTAAAATAACCTCATCGCTTAAGAAAATAATGAACTTTATTAAACCCTTAAAACTTGTAACCATTCATTCCTTGTCTTATAGTATTAAGATAATAAATATTTAAACCTTTGCCCATAAAATACCATCATAAAATCCTTAATTTTAATTTAAAATCATATGAAAACTTAAGTTCTCTCCACCTAGGCGTACCCCCAATCTTGATCCGTCAATTCCATATATCCGTCAATTCCATCCTTGCTGGCCTCGAAAACACAGTTAACTGAGCCGCATTCCTCGCAGGCCTCGGAGACACCAAGTCAACCCGAGCCGCCGCATTCCTCGCAGGCCTCAGAGGACCATTAGTCAGCCTGAGCCACATTCCTCGCACCACACGGTTCAAGCGTCCCCGAAACTCGTGGGGCAATGTCATAAATGACAAATCCATTTTAGGGGCAATTGGGGGGGGGTACTCCTAAGGTGGGTTTACAAACCATATCCTGAAACTTATCTCGAAATTCCTCTTGTTTCACAACCTTCTAGAAATCAATTCTCAATTACCTTGAAATTCACACAGCATACTGAGTATATGTATTAATATAGACATGCACTTAAATATTTAATTAGTTATTAATCACGTCGATTCCGATTAGCATCCTTTCCGATACTATAATAATAATCTTATTAGCAATAATTGATTAGATAAATGAATACATAACTAAATAAATGCATGAATCACCACTACCCTTCGAGTTTCCATCACACACTATAATACACTTCCAAATACAAAATAAAAAATATGCATAATTCAGCGATATATATATATCAACTTACAAAAGATTTTATTAAAAGATTGAAGTTCACAAAGCACTCATATCTTACAAGCGTTTTCTCAGGGCTTGGTTTCTGAGAGAACTTTAAAACTGAAAGCTAACTTTTACCTCTGCTTACAAATGACTCGGACTTACTAATTTATAGGATTCAGAATACATTGGGTTAAAATTGACTGTTCCACCTTTTGCTTTTACTCTGTTGGGGAATCTGCTTTTACTTTTGCTTTTACTTTCACCTTCTGCTTTTACTCTGCTGCTTTTGGAAGAATATGTTGAAATACTAGTCTTCATTCAAATCATATGGATCTTGACTATCGGGATAGTCTGCCCATTTGAACGTTTGAATTGATTCCTTTTGACTAGAGGGTAGGCTCTGCATTTGACTAGAGGATGATTGGGATTTGGGGCTAGCATCGTCATCATCCGCATCTTCCATTTGAGTGACTTGTTGTAAAATCTATCTGGCTAACTCTTTTAATTCTGATTTGGTTCTTCCTTCGATTGGGAGGGAAGAATGAGAACTACTTGGGGAAGACGCCTTGACTGGAGTCGGAAAAGGAGGGAACTCTTTATTAACTTGATCAATTATTCTTTCTACGGAAAACCTATCCCACCACTTGACTTTGAAATGTCGGGAGAGAACCCGAGTCCCAGTTGACTTGGTAAGACCATTTTAGTATCCAAGGAACTTTGTATTTGGCCACAAAATGGAGGAGATTGGGAAAGAATTTATCTGACTTTTGAAATTTGTATTTATGAGAAAAGTAATTAACTGACTCTTGTAAATGTGAAGGAAGGATTTCAAAAAGTGGACCGTGGATTTCCCACCAGTGGAGGAACCAAAAGGGAAACTGACTTTTGAATTTACTGTCGAAATTGATAAACTAGGAGTGATTGAAATCAGGTGTTTGGTGAAGAAAGATTGTATACCAAGCATCAATATAATCAGCACAATTAAAATGGAGGGTGGACTGGAGTGGTTTCTGATCATAAGGGTGTTTGCTCCATTCTTCTTGGCTGAGGATCAGACGAATATAAAGGGAATGGAAAAGGATATTATTAGGATTTTCCTTATCCCTAATTGGCTTGATTTCAATGGACAGAGTTTCAAAGAGAATGTCTCTGTAAAATTTGATTGACTTGGAAGGGTGACTGGGGAAGCAGTGAAAATTAGGAGGAAAGTAATGTTTTGCAATTCTAACTGGATCAAGGAGATCATCATAGACTGATTCAATAATAAAAAGATGAGAATTACTTTTGGAAGAATAGGGGGACCTTTTTTGTAATTTACTGGGGTTTGGCTTGCAAGTTGGCTGCTGACTTGGAAGGGATCATAGCTGGAGATTAAAGCTGACTGGTAATTGGGGCAGATTTGACTGACAGTAGAACCTAAAGGGGCAAATCTGTTGCTGACTTGAATTGGGGAACATCCTTGGAAGGGGACAATGTGAGAAGATGACTCAGGTTTAACTGGATTCATTGAGGAAGGGAGGATTCTGATTGGATTTACTGGCTGACTGGCTTGACTTTTTTGTTTGTCTTTTCTTTCGGCCATTGTTTTTCCTGTAAGAATTCTCTTGTAAGGAAATCTGGAATACTATTTTCACTTCCTCTCAAATATTCAATATCGAAATCAAATATGCTTAAAATTGCTTGCCATCTTGCAAAAATCTGTTTAGATGCAATGTTTTGAACATCTTTTTCTAAAACATGTTTTGCACTTTTACAATCAACTTTGACTAAGAATATTTGATTTAGTAAATCATCTTGAAATTTCGAAATACATAATACAATAGATAAAATTTCTTTCTTGATAGTACTATAGTTACTTTGTGACTGTGTCCAGATACTAGAATGGAAATGGACAATCTGTTCTATTTGACTCGGAGGGACTTTGTGTTTGAGGATACCTCCATAACCTAATTCAGAGGCATCGGTTTCAACGATTTTGAAAGAATTAGCGGAAGGGATACCAAGGCAAGGAAGACTCTTGATATGGATTTTGATTTGTTTAACTATTTCAGTATGAGTGGAGGTCCAAGGAGGAGGATTACTCTGAAGCCTATCAAAGAGGGGCTTGCATTGTTTCCTAAGATTTTGGTAAAACTCGGAACCATAATTGAGAGATCCTAAAAACCTCTGGAGCTGATTTTTTTCAAGAATTTGATATGGGAATTTGTTAGCTAACTAGATGACTCGATTGATTGGACTAATTTGTGATTGACAAATATTAAAGCCAAGAAATCTAACATTGGTTTGGAATAACTTGATTTTCTTAGCATAAATTACTAGACCATTCTGTTTGACTATCTGAAAGAACTTAAACAAATGCTTCCAGTGTTGCTCTATTGACTAAGAGAAGATGAGAACATCATCGATATAGACTACGGAAAATTCGCTAAATGGGTTGAAAATTTCATTCATAATATTCTGGAATTCACTAGGAGCATTTTTTAAACCAAAAGGCATTACATTCCATTCATAATGACCAAAGGGAGTAACAAATGCAGTTTTATACCTATCCGACTCTTGAATTTGAATCTACCAAAATCCACTTTTCATGTCAAATTTAGAAAAGATGACTAACTTATCTAATCGTTTGATTGAGTCTCTTTTATTAGGGATGGGATATCTGATCCATTCTAAAACTGTTTGGCTATCGCAAATCTCACGGCCTGGTGCTCCGGGCAGAGGGGATATGCGACGACACGTGACGTCCTTCTTTTGGATGCGGTGCGGTTGTGCACGGGCGTGCCAGCACGGTCGGTCTACCGTGCGTTGAGAGGGTGAAGTGTTTGGGTAAATGTTTAAGTGGTGCGCCTGTTTGAGTTCGACTTCTAATCAAACGATTGTGGCCGAGAGAGGAACTGATCTCGGCCGTCAGGTTCACGGCCTGAGCTACAAGGCCGTTTAGTGGTGGTGTTGATGGTGGGTTTTGGGCGGTGCAACGGCGCGTTGCTCAGAGAGCGACGGTCGTATGATATATGGGGTGGATGAGAGAGTAACAGAGATGGTGCTCCGGCGCCTTGAAGATCAAGGGTCGTATGATATATTGATGAATGGATTTTCCTTACAATCTATCACTACTCTTAGGAAAGCAAGTAAAGGTATTGAAAGTGCATTACAAGAAGATAAATGACAAGAAAATGTAAATTGCTCCGTGGGAGGCTTTTGGTTTGGTGTTTGAACCCTTTGAATGTTGTTAGAGCTTGGTATTTATAGGAAGAGCTCTGGAGGAGTAATCGAGGCTGAAAATCTGCATGGTGGAGCCTGATCAGAGCAAGTGGGTAGTCAAATTGGCATTTGGGATCGTGAAGCATGGTGGTGTGACCCCATAAATCCCCATAAATCCCGGTAAATCCAGCCTTGATCATGGGTTCTGCACCCTTGGCCGTGGAGACGCATTAATGCTCTGATAGCTAGTGACCTAATCTCTCAAGCTGTAAGAATATTTGTGAGAATGTTTGTGCCTAACCACTCTGATTTCCATCACCAAAACCCTGACTTCAGTCACTTCCCATCTTCCCTCGTGCATTAAATGTTTTTTTGCGGCTAGTGGGTTTGCTGCCATAATTAGAGGCGTTACTTCATTAAATGAAATGTGGGACCCTGTTGCCATGTGGTGATCTATCCTCAATCTCTCTGGCCGTGTATCTTTCGCCCCTCGGTCTCGGCCTATAATACCACCGTCGCGAGGCCGAGAGGATTCCACCTTTGCAGTTTTTCTTTGGTTTTTAGGAAGGCAAAATGTCTAACGAAACGCCACGTTTCAGTTTATGGGCTGGTGCGAGGGCCGAGAGGAAGTTCTTTCGGTCAGTCCACGACTGAGATTTATTAGGCACAAACATTGCCCCACATCCCCGGATTCTTCGGTCGCAGCATGGGTAGAGGCTGAATGGATTCCAGGGGATGGACCCTTCGCGTTGCTTTTGAAGTGATTGACAGTTGGTGCCTTAAATGCGCAAGTCGATCGGCGCATTTAATACGCAAGCACGTCGTTTAGGCCATCATTGCCCTGATTCGCGCGAGCCGTCGTTTTCATCTCGTCAATTGAAACGACGGCCTCTGGGCTTCCGACACGTCACTGCGCACTTGAGCACGCTGTCAGACTGTTACGTCTCTCGAGAGGGCCACGCCCTTTCGTTTCGTATTCGAGCGCCAATATAAAAGCCGGACTTCTTCATTTCTTCCTTTACGCTTTCAGAATTTTCAAACGCCCAAGCTCTGCCAAATTTTTTTTTTTTAATTCTTCGACCCTTTTGAACTCTAAATCTCAGCACTCCATCTCCTTCTGCCTAGTTATTTCTTTGTTAGTCATCAACGACTTCAGTCGTTTCTTCTGCATTTCCCAGAAAGCCCACGAACTCTTCGCCCCTTTTTCTGAGTTTTTGGTTCCTTGGTGTTCTTCATGTTCATTACCTTCTTTTTGACTTTTTCCTTCAACACACCCCACTTCAATCTGACTTAATGGCCTCCAGCACTTCTGCATCTGTTGAAGCTCGGTCCCAGGTCTTCCAGACTGGCTTCGAAGACATCTGCCGAGAAATCCAAGGCTCGGTTCTTCCCAACATCATCGTGCCCTGGGCTGATGACGACGGTGCTGCTAGCGACTCTTGCCTCCTCGGCCCCTCTCTGGAGGGTGGCATGCCAGAGAGGTTGGCAGCCCACTTGAAGGACAAATTGGTGGATCTCTCGGCTTTTGATTAGGGAGACAACCAAGACTGGAATGTCATACGGCCGCAGCAGCAATGGCCGACCTCGACCCCAGACTGGGAGAAGTGGTTGCCGAGGATGGAGCACTTCTTTGGCCAGCAATGGAGGGCTTAAGGGATCTACCACCTGATCAAGCTCTTTGACCGGCCGATTGTCGTGGATCGGTCGCTGTTGGCCGCGGCACTCAGTTTTTGGTCCTCGGCCACAAATACAATGAATCTGCGGTTCGGCATGATGACGCCGACCGTGCTTGATATGGCCGCTCTATTCGGCCTTTCTCCTCTCGGCATGGAGGTAAATGCTGCGCTAGTTGCTCCTGAGGCCGCAAGGAGTTTCATAGCCGCGTGGCCCACTCTCACGAGACTAGCCGGGAGTAAGGCGAAGAACATGCTCAACTATTCCAGCTTCTACAATAACTTCGATGTAGAGGACAGCGCCGAAGACGACGCCATCTCCCCCCTCAGCGAAGTTGAGCACGCCGTATTCTTGCTGTACTGGTTGTGCAAGTTTGTGTTCTGCACCCAGGCGAACAAGGTCACCTTGGAGTTCGCCCACCTGGCCGACTATCTTGCGCAGGGTGGGAGGCTAGCGCTCGGCCCAGTCCTCCTCGGCCATATCTACCACACGCTTCACGACGTCGTCACTGATGGGATGAAGCCGAAGCTCGGTGGCCCACTCTGGGCTTTCCAGTTCTGGCTCCAGGCCTACTTCCCAGAACTGAGGGGTGCAACCACGGTCGCAGACACCGAGCCGTTGGCCAACGCCCTTGCCAGGGCCCCCAGGATGCATAACGCAACGGCCTTTTGCTTCAAGTTTTTCTATGAGTTGACCGAGAGGACCAGGTCGCAGTACCAGGCGTGCCAAAAAGTGTTTGGCTATCGTAAATCTCACGACCTGGTGCTCCAGGTCGAGGGGATATGCGACGACACATGACGTCCTTCTTTCGGATGCGGTGCGGTTGTGCGCGGGTGTGCCAGCACGGTCTACCGTGTGTTGAGAGGGTGATGTGTTTGGGTAAATGGTTAAGTGGTGCGCCTGTTTGAGTTCGACTTCTAATCAAACGATTGTGGCCGAGAGAGGAACTGATCTCGGCCGTCAGGGTCACGGCCTGAGCTACAAGGCCGTTTAGTGGTGGTGTTGATGGTGGGTTTTGGGAGATGCTCCGGCGCGTTGCTCAGAGAGCGACGGTCGTATGATATATGGGGTGGATGAGAGAGTAACAGAGATGGTGCTCCAGCGCCTTGAAGATCAAGGGTCGTATGATATATTGATGAATGGATTTTCCTTACAATCTATCACTACTCCTAGGAAAGCAAGTAAAGGTATTGAAAGTGCATTACAAGAAGATAAATGACAGGAAAATGTAAATTGCTCCGTGGGAGGCTTTAGGTTTGGTGTTTGAACCCTTTGAATGTTGTTAGAGCTTGGTATTTATAGGAAGAGCTCTGGAGGAGTAATCGAGGCTGATAATCTTGGTGGAGCCTGATCAGAGCAAGTGGGTAGTCAAATCGGCATTTGGGATCGTGAAGCATGGTGGTGTGACCCCATAAATCCCGGTAAATCTCAGCCGCTGCCCTGATCATGGGTTTTGCACCCTTGGCCATGGAGACGCATGTAATGCTCTGATAGCTAGTGACCTAATCTCTCAAGCTGTAAGAATATTTGTGAGAATGTTTGTGTCTAACCACTCTGATTTCCATCACCGAAACCCTGACTTCAGTCACTTCCCATCTTCCCTCGTGCATTAAATGCTTTTTTGCGGCTAGTGGGTTTGCTGCCATAATCAGAGGCATTACTTCATTAAATGAAGTGTGGGACCCTGTCGCCCACGTGGCGATCTATCCTCAATCTCTTTTGCCGTGTCTCTTTCGCCCCTCGGTCTCGGCCTATAATACCGCGGTCGCGAGGCCGAGAGGATTCCGCCTTCGCAGTTTTTCTTTTGTTTTTAGGAAGGCAAAATGTCTAACAAAACGCACGTTTCAGTTCATGGGCTGGTGCGAGGGCCGAGAGGAAGTTCTTTCAGTCAGTCCACGACCGAGATTTATTAGGCACAAACAAAAACAGAATTCAGGGGTTTGTAATTGATGACTAAACGTGGAGCTTCTCTTTCTAACTCAACATTTTTCTGGACATAGAAAGCGGGACATGACCAAGGTGATTTACTTTTTCTGACTATTCCTTTTTTGACTAGGTCCAAGATTTCTTGTTTGCATAACTCCATCAATTCTTGACTCATGTGAATTGGTTTGGCTTTAGTGGGAATATTCTTTTCACTAAATTTTTTGACATAAGGTAAAGTAATTACATGCTGCTTGCGGTGCCAGAAAGCATTGGTAGGTCGGAACAAGCCTCATTTTTAAATTTTTCTTCAAACTTAATAATTTGGGACTGTAGAGTTTTGTCACTTAGCTGTTGCTTTATTCTTTTGGTCTTAACTTCTTCTTTGAGAAAATTAATTTGTTTACTTTTATTCTGAATTAGAAAGACTATTCTTGACACTGCAGACCTTTGGAGTGATCTAAGATTGTGTAATTCGGGCTTGGATAAAAATTCAAACTTGACCGTTTCTCCTAAATGGTTTGACGTAACTCCATCATATTCTACTTTAAACGGGTAAAGTAATGATATGAAGGGTACACTACTACAAAAAAGGCAAAAGACGACGGGAATTCACCGTTGTATATCCGGTTTTCAAACCGTCGTGAAATCGACCGACATCTTTTCCAAAATAAAACCACGACGATAAATCCCCGTCGTTGTTATAACAAACAACGCCATTAAAAAATAACGACCGACGTCTGTGTACTGAAAAATGAGCCAAAAAAATTGTCAAGGATAAGAATAGACGACCTATTTTAACAAAAAAAACGTCGTTTAAAATGCAACACATGACATATTTTAACAGAACATGGCCGCAAGAGACTCATACCACGATGAAAACTAAAACTCACAGCTGTTACATACACCTTTCACGACACATGATCAAACAAGAAACGTGAAATAAAGTTATGACGTCTTTAAATAAATAAAAGATGACGTTATTAACTCATACTACGTCACCACTATTTATATAACCGTCGTGAAATAAATTTTCCACTTTGTTTTTTCCATTAATATTGACGTGGAAATAGAGGTTAGGGTAATTACTTACGACACATGTATCTCTATAGACGACATTATATTTAATGAACAATGTCGTCCACAAATAAAAGACAACCGTGTTTCAGAATTTATACGTCATCTTTAAAAACACAATCGTCGTCTAATATATTTTAAACGGCACAAATTTTCAGTCGATCGCCGTATAAATTTATATTAACGACATAATTTGAACATAAATGACGTGGAAAATATGTTAGGGTCATGACTTACGACACATTTATTTCTACAATCAACGTTGTATTTGATGGACAACGTCGTCATCATGTAAAAGACAGCCGTGTTTCGAAATTTATACATCGTCTGTACCAAAATGACAGTCGTCTAATCTATCTAAGACAGCATAGGTTGTCAACCAATCGCCGTGGAAAATATTTTAAACGACATAAGAATAAAAAATAGATGCGGATATTCCCATATAACGTTGTTTTTGTAAAAGAACGACGTCCGAATATCACTTTACGTCGACAAATTTACCTCTGGATTTCAAATAACGTCGTGAATTGTTCTTTTTACACTTCGTTTATGAGATAACAAGCGACGTGGTAAAATTTAAGACGACGATTTTTGAGTTGTTACGGACGAGTTCATGATCTAAGACGTCGTCTTTTGTAACGTTCAGCTTAGATATCTCGTCTTTTAGACGTCGGTATAATGGTATTGGAGTTGTGTTATTTGTAATTACATGTCGGCTCTTTATGCTTCTCCGACGTGATATCGTTAATAACTGTTTTAAAGCTTAGGGGGAAGAAAATATCTCAATGACTTCATAGGAGTTGACGTTGCATTTTTTGGATTTATTTTAAATTTATTATGAATATTTCGAATTAAATAGAATAAAATATTATTACAAAAACCCACAAACCACGTCGGCGTTAAGAAAGTAAAGACGTTGTAAATCGTAATAAACGACTTACTTTTAAAAATGACGTCGTTTAAAGGCAAAACCATGGCCATTTTTACACAGAAAACAACGTACAAACAATATTCCACGACTTAAACTCTTAACTTCTCGCTGTCTAATATCAATTAAACAACGTCGTCTATAGAACCAAGAGCGTCGTTTGAATTACCTTTTACGTCTCTTTTTAAAAAACTATGACGTTATTATTTGTGTACAACGTCATTTTAAAGAAACGACGGTTTAGAAAGCGCTCTTTGTAAATCATCGACGGAAAACAAACAAACCGTCGTTAAAAATATAAATAAACATGACGCTTATTACATTAATACCCTAAACCCTAAACCCTAAACCCTAAACCCTAAACCCTAAACCATAAAAAATAAACCCTAAATTATATACATATATTTTAAATAATTTTAGAAAAGGGTTCATGGTTTTACGGCCTAATATATATTAACCATAAACCCTAAACCCCAAAAATAAACCTTTATCCCCCATAAACCCTAAACCCTAAACCATTAAAGTATAAGTGATGTTGTGACTCATGAAAACATTTTTCTTTTTGGTGGTCATTTTAAATTTGTATAACTCAAACTGCATTTTTTTAAGCTTAAGGGGAAAGAAAATATCTCAATGACTTCATAGGAGTTGACATTGCATTTTTTGGATTTATTTTAAATTTATTATGAATATTTCGAATTAAATAGAATAAAACATTATTACAAAAACCCACAAACCACGTCAGCGTTAAGAAAGTAAAGACGTTGTAAATCGTAATAAAGGACTTACTTTTAAAAAAATACGTCGTTTAAAGGAAAAATCATGGCCATTTTTACAAAGAAAACGACGTACAAACAATATTCCACGTCTTAAACTATTAACTTATCGCCGTCTAATTTCAATTAAACGACGTCGTCTATAGAACCCAGAGCGTCGTTTGAATAGTCTTTTACATCTCTTTTTAAAAAACTATGACGTTGTTATTTGTGTACAACGTCATTTTAAAGAAACGACGGTTTAGAAAGTGCCCTTGGGTTTTTCACAACATGAAAAACTCAACAAATTTGGTTCAGCATGATCTTGGGTTTTTCACAACATGAAAACCTCAACAAATTTGGTTCAGCATGAACTTGGGTTTTTCACAACATGAATTTATTATGAATATTTTGAATTAAATAGATATAAAGACAAACAAACCACGTCGGCCCTAAGAAAAGAACGACGTTGTAAACTTATAAATGACTTTCTTGTAAAAACAACCGTCGTGTAATGGGTATCGGGGACGTACATACTATATATCATGACGTAAACAATTAATTTAGCGTCGTCTAAGTTCCTTTTACGTCGGTTGTAAATGTACAGTCATGTTTTTTATTCCTTTATTTTATTTATTAACCACCTTTACGTCGGTTGTTTGATATAATTATGTCGTTGCAAGGTTTATTACACGTCGGTCACGCAATTTACTTTTTTTTAAAATAATGAAAACCAATTTTAAATTCATAGGAAAAAAAGAATGTACATTATACATAAAATTTGTACAAAAAATTGTCTAATTCTAACAAAATTTGTACAAAAAACTTGTCTAATTCTAACAAAATTTGTACATTTTATAAAAATGTTTAAGTGTTCTAAAAATCCTCTACTCCATATGAAGTCAAAAAAACTCTGCCCATTCTTTCCTAACTTCTTCAATGGCTTCTTGGGGGTATAGCGCTTGATCCTTTCCCTTCGCAAACTGCAATCCATAAACAATGATTATTCTAACAGACGACGCTATTTTTCATTTACCGACGTAGTATATTTATTCAACGACGATATTTTTAATTTACCGTCGTTGATAATACAAAAAACCGCATAAAATAAATCTGAAAATTTTCTTCTTACCATCTTCTCAAACTCCAGGGAAGGATCCATGATGATGTCTCTCATAAAGCGCATGACATAATACCCGCATTCTACACAGCTTGGTTGCTTTGGTGTGCTGGGCAGAGTTTTCCAAAGAGGTGCTTTACGGCCTTGTCTGCCTATGTGTGAATTATACATTTTGATAGCACTGTTCACTATGTTTTTTCCCGCCTCATCCACAACCCGATTTCCAGGCAGTGGATCCAGAAAATAGACGGTCTCCTTCTTTGCTCTCACAATGATCAAGTCCCAATGATGGCTGCACAAAATAAATATAAAGGTTAAACAGTTTGATATGCAGTGCATCATACAAACAAAATCCTGTTAAGGAGACTAACCCTGGATCGTAAGGCATCAGGAAAATCTGTTCACCATCTGTCTTTTGAAGTCGATTGGCTATACGACACGTGATCTTTCAGTTAATGAACCAACGTTGGCACTAACTTGAGCAGGGTCGATAAGGCCAACCATGTTCACCATATTTGCAGCTTTCAAATTATCAAATAGGCACCTAAATTTATGAAATGAAACCATGACTGTTTTTTTTTTCAATATAAAGGAGAGTGTGAAATGAATATTTGATAAGGACAAACCTCATATATACTGCAACCACAGTAGCCCCAATTTCTTCCATGCCAGCAAACTGTGTAATGTCTTCATGCAAGACGAAGGTAGTACGATCTTCACCAAAAACCTCCTTCTCAATTGTAAAGGTCATAGTCTTCTCCTGAGGCTTTAGTGTCGTTTCCGCATAACGACAAAGGGATTGTAAAGAAGATGGCAACTCCAGCTTTGAATAATTTGGTACTTCAGTATTCTGTTTTAAGAAATAAAGCAACATAAAGTGACGTGGTATATCAATAAACACGATGGTTTAAATAAAAAAACGTCGTCTGAAAATAAGTTACACGACGGGAAAAAAATACCTTCGTAATGAAGAATTTATTACGTCGTATAAAAAAAACCGATGTCTAATTCAAATGCAAAATTCATAGATAATGAATTTACCTTTTCAATTTGCTCTTCTCCAACACTGGATTTCTGTTTTAATAAATAAACAGATATATAAGAAAGCTTGTACAACAATTTAAACATTCAATTAAAACCACAACTGCCGTGGAAATTTAAAACAAACGACGGTTTAAAGAAATTTTCTACGTCTGAAAATTGAAAAACAAATGAAAAAGGCAAAGTTATGAGAATTTACCTGTTCATCTCTCTTTTCTTTTATCTTTTCTACTATCTTTTCTACATCCCCGGATTTCTGTTTTAAGAAATAAAGAAATATATATATATATGACATTGTACAAAAAGTAAAAAAAAATTAAATAAACCGTCGTGGTAAAACATAACAGAATACGGTATGTAAGAATTACAGACGTCTAAATATCATTAAACGACGGTAAATAATAAACCGTCGTCTAAATCACATAAAAATTTTCAGAAATTCAGATTCCAGAGAGTACCAGCTTTTTTTAGCAGAAACACAGATAATAGCAATTGCAGAGAAAAAAATGAGAGAGAGAGAGAGAGAGAGAGAGATACAGAGAGTGGGATTGTGCCAATGAAGATAGCTTGTAAAACAAGTAAACTAAATACTACAATAACTCAATCCTTTCTACCGTCGTGGTATGAAACACAAACGACGGTTTATTAAAAAAATGCGTCGTGGTATAACTTTTAAAACAGCGGTAAATGTAAACCGTTGTTGTTTTTTAATTTGAACGACTGTGATTCACAATAACGATGTCTAATGGCTTTTTGAAAAACAGAGAATTCAAAGTTCAGAGACGTTACCATTTCTTCCTGCTTTTCCCCATTCTTGGCAGTATCCTCCTCAAATTGTAGGGCTCTAACATCAAGAGCCCTAGAGCAGCTTGCTTTGTCCGACATTGGATTTTTGGGACTTTGCCCTTGACCTTGGATTTGACAGGGGTTAGTATTCAGTTTCAGCATGCTTGGATCAAAATTGGGGATGAGTTTGGAAAGCTAACTCAGCAAATTTTCCCTCTCAGCTTCTACCAATTGCTTGGGTCTAGCCTCCATCTTTAAAGTCTCTTCTCTTGATCTAGCCTCCATTTTCAAAGTCTCTTCTTGAAGGACAAGGCTTACACTTTCCTTCAATTGATCGGCAAACCTTACCTTCTGTTGTCTAGGTAAATGGAAGTATTGCTTAGAGGAAATCCCAACCCCTACCCCTCTAACTCTTCCTGGATGCTCGGGACCCAAAGCCAATGTCAACACATCAGTACTTCCTGATACAGTAAGAGTGCCTTCAGAGACTTGTTTTTGCAATTCATCATAACACAAAGACATAATAAAAAGTCAGCATAAGAAAACACACGACGGTTATTTATAAAAAAACGACGTATTATAACATTTCACACGACTCAATAACATAACAATCGACGTAATATAATATTTCACACGACGGTACTTAACTACCAACGTGGTTAATTTATTAAAACGACGTCAATAATAAACCACCGATGTCTTATGATATAATTACAATTTCGACGTGGTTAATTTATTAAAACGACGTCAATAATAAACCAGATTCAGACCTTTAACGACGTTTTTTTAAAAATTTCGACGTAGTAATATTTTTCACACGACACAAAAATATAACAGAATACGTAATAAGACTTATCACGGCAATACAGTTTAATAAAAATTTAAAACAGAGTGAGTAGGCCTACAATTAATTTTGCTTTCTCTGCAACCTTTGGATCCGGGATGTTACCATGTTTGTCTTCTCTAGCTTTCTTCCATAAGGTAGATCGATCAATATCTACCCCGGGCATGGTTTCCACCAAGTGATCGTCCAAACCAACATATCCTTTTCGAGACAATCGATGATTGTACTCAAGTTTCTCCCTCCTCTGTGATTGTTCAAAATGCACAGACACAAATTTTTCAGATAACCTTGAAGCTATAAAGGCATCCCAGTCAGCTTTCTCTATGAATTTGTATATTTCAAGGGGTTGGCTTAATTTCTCCTTATCCTTGATGAATGGAAGGATATGATGCCTCGTTAGTGTAGACTTGAAATCCTTCCATTTCTTGGCAGTAGAACATAACACCATTTTCTTGCCCCCTTGACCAACCACAAAAGCCATGTCAACGGCTTCCCAAATCTGCTCTTTTATATCCTTGGATATTTCAACCCATTTCTTGTCCACAAGTGGGACTCTGGAGTGTGCCAACACACCAATGTAGGACTGCATCTCAGTATGTGCAGGGCCACATGCTTTCCCCCTTTTATTGTACTCAACAACAGGCTTGATTTTCTGAAATTTTCTCTTCACAACACGGGGCATTGTGCTTATACCCCAACTTGACTTTGGCTCCTAAGAAAATGTTGTCGTGCTGCCTGGTTCTGTCTCAACAGATGAAACAAACTTCTTCGAGGACTTGGCTTGAGGATTTACAACTCTAAGCTCCTTACATTCATTTTTTTTCAAGCCAGAGTCCTTACTTTGGGATTGAGAAACCATGGTTACAGACAAATCAAACCTGAAAGTGAAAATATTTCAGTGAAATTAAGAAAACAAAATGACGGTTATTTATAAAAACCGACGTATTATAACATTTCAAACGACATAAGAACAAAACAATCGATGTAATAATAAATTTTCACGACGGTAATTAACCACCGACGTGATTAAATATTACAACGACGTTAATAATAAATAACCGACGTCTTATGATATAATTACAAAAAACAGAGGGTTGATTCCAGATTCACACCTTTAGGGGAAATTTTTTTGGATTTTCATTTACTAAAACGACGTTTTTAAAAACATTCGACGTGGTATTGAAATTAAAACGACGTAAATAATAATACACCGTCGTCTCTACAACAGAAAAACAAATTTGGAAAAACGTAAAATATTTTCAACATAAAAATAATTAAAATGATTTTCAACAGAAATATAATTAAAAAGATTTTCAAAACAAAAACCATTGTTCAGAGAAATCAAACCTGCGATGAATATATCCTAAAAATCAAATACAAAAAAAGACGATCATTTTAAAAAACAGCGAAGAACACTTTCACACGACGCTAGGACAACTGACGAACCGTCATGGTCTATAAATCTAACCACGTAAATAACAAGCCACTGTCGTCTTATTTAGTTGAAGTAAATGAAACAGAGTAGTGTTCAAACTTGGAAACTTTCCTTCTTTGTCTGCAAATTTTATCAAACTTGGAAAAAAAATGTAAAAAGATTTAAAAAAACGAAAATGATATGCGCATGCAAAACAGGAGCAAAAATAGTGAGAAATGCTTACCCTTTGCGTGCAATAAAAGTTTTCTCCTGGAGTTTGGTGTTTCAATTCAGAGACGAAGACGAAGAGGAGAGGAAGATGAAAAGTTTTCTCTCGGAGATAAGCTTGAAAGTTTGAAAGAGCGCTTTAAGAATGAAAAATGAGAGAAGCTTGAAAATTTTTCTCGGGTTTGGAAACAGTGCAAGTGTAGGTCAGGTAAGTGAAAAGTTTAAAATATTAATAGACCGTTTCATAAAACGACGCTATTAATAGAATGCGCCCTAGTATGCAACATTATACGGCGCTATAGGTTTACACCGCCCTATTACATTAGTTTCCACGACGCCTAGTTTTAAGGAAACGCCGTTTTTATATCCAATTACACGATGCATTTTTCTTCAAAAAGATGTATCCCGTCATTTTCAAATTTACCCAACGACCTTATACTCAATAATAACGACGTGAAAAATAAATAGCACGTCGTTTTAATTACGCATACCGACGTGTAACTTTTTTAATTACACAATAAATTAGTTTTCCAAAAAATGACAACGTCATTGTTAATTATTTTATACGACCTTATTTTAGATTTAAACGATGTTTATGTTTTCATATAAACGTCGATAATTTAATATAACCGACGTGGTATATAAGATTAGTTTATAAATAAGGGTTTTTCTGTCTTTGTTTCGTCTTCATTTTTCAATTAGGGTTTCAACTCCTTCTTGCCCTTGGCTCTGTCTCACCTCTCTGGAGGCACATCACCTCTCTGTCTCACCTCGCTTTCATTTTTCAGTTTGGATGTTGATGTGTGTGCGCGTTTGTGTATCTGAAAGACACAAACACGCACACATCATCTAAAAAATTGTCTTTCTGCTGCGGCCGTCATTTTTCTGAAAGCAAATGTTTTGGATGTGGATGTGTGTGTGCCTTTGTGTATCTCAAAGACACAAAGACACACACATCATCCATTTCTAAAATATTGCCTTTGTGTGTTGGTTCGATTATGATGAGGAACAGAGTTCATTCTGGTAAGACTTCACTTTAATTTGATGGTAACGACGGTTTCCAATATAAACCGTCGTGGGTTGTCACAAATCTTGTCATACTGTTTATCTACCGCCGTAGGAAAAAAAATCCAATAAAGAAATCTTAAAAAGCAATTAAAATTAAGACGACGGTTTATAGATAATGATAGACGTATAATGGTAAAAAAAAATTGTACGTCGTTAATTTAACAAACCGTCGTGGTTAGTACAATTATGCGGACAGTAGAGTTATGGATACCATCGTAGTATACTGTAATTAAAAAGTCGATAAATTTATATTTACAATCGTGGTAACTTAATTTAAATCGGCGAATTTTTTTGTAATTAACCGTCGTAGATTTCTTTGAATTTATGCGTCTCTGACTAAGAAAATTGGGTCGTTTTTATTTATGAGTTAACACGGCGTCTTATTTTTAAATCGTCATCTTTACTTTCTATGGCGGTGATTTCATAGCTGCAGTCGTTGTTTTTAGGTTCAGCTTTTAACTCGGAACAAAACCTTTGTAATAAGACGACGCTTTTTTAATTTGGTGCGTCGTGGTTTAAAAATATCTATGCGTATAACGGTTTTTTAGGTGTTTAAGTTATGTTTCTACAACAGTTTTCTATTACCATCATCTTTTAAAAAACGACGGTTTTTTGATCTACCGTCGTTGTTTCCTGGTCGTCTTTTGCCCGTTTTGTAGTAGTGGTAGTCCTAAAATAACTTCATCTGTGATATTCTTAATTAACACAAATGATGTTTTAAAACAAATTTTTATTTCACAAACGTGAGCTTTGGGTAACTCATATTTTAACTGTAAGGGTTTTCCTGACGTTGTTCCTAGCGTTTCTCAGAACTTTTTATAGTACTTAGTTGGGATTAATCCTTCATGAATACAATTAAGGTCGGCTCCTGAATCAAATAGGGCGACTGTGGTTAACTGAAAATTATTAATGAAAATAATGATTCTTGAATACCATTTTCGGAAATTAATTTGTTTGATTAGATTTACGATTTTATCACTTTTGTTACTTTCTTTGTCACTACTAGAAGACTCAGGTTCTGACTCAGCTTGACTATCAGACTTATCTTTGGAATCGAATTTTTCCATTAAATTAATTAAATCTTGTAATCCCATGATTCTCACATTGTAATTTTTGACTTAATTGTCTTAATTGACGTAATTTTCTCACATTAAATCTTGTAAATCTTGTAGGGTTACCTCTTTCTTTCTACCGAATCTTTCTAGGGTGGTATGTAGGCTTATCTTAGGAGGGTTATTTGTACTGGGTTCTTCCTGGCTTATGACTTTCCTGAGCTTTCTTAGATACTCGGATTTTAACTCTGGGTCTTGGATTTTGCTAATTAAGTCTATTGATAATTCTTCTTGTTCTTCTTGCTTAGTTAGGACACTGATTGATTTGCTTTAGATATTACATCATTTGTCCTTACATCCTAACTGGATTGTCGATGAACTTGATTGGGAGTTATCTGAACTATAACTATCTGAGCTGGCTAAGGATATAGGGTTGGACTCAGAATCATTCAACTCGAGGACTTTAATTAACTTGTCTTCGTCTTCTTTTGCCAACTTTAGCTGCTTTATAGTGTCTTTTACTTTACATTCATTGGCATAATGCCCGAATTTTTTGCACTTATAGCATTTGACTTTTCTTTTATCAAACTCTTTTTTAAAGTGACTCTTCTTTTTATCTTGTCGATACTCTTTTGACCATCTTTTCTTAGGGGTAAATTTTCTTTTACTATAAAACTCATCATTATTTATGAAAGAATTTTTCTTATGAGTATAATGCTGGTTTTTACTAAAACGCTTATTATGATTTCTGTTGTCCTGTCTAGATGGGGGAATTGGTGCTAGATCGTATTGTTCATAGAAATTTTCTAGTTCATACTTGGCTGACTTTCTATATGACTGTATAGATTTACCAATTTTTAAATCTGCACACATTTTCATACCTACTTGACTAATTGTACTGACAATATTTCTGTAGGTTAATTCGTCGTAAACGATCTGTCCTGACTCATTACTAAGGACTGTTCGAATTTTATGGGGAAATAAATTGGGAAGACCATTAATAAATTTTTCTTTCCAAAATGCCTGATTACTATCTTCTCTAAGCATGACTCTGGAAATAAAAACAACTTTATACCATCTAAAATCACTTAACTTAGGACACCTAAGATTACTAAGTTGATCATGGATTCTAGTAGTGGTATTACTAGCTGTACCAATAAAATGTTCAATTATTGTATAAAGCAGGGTATTGACTCCATCTTCTATACCTGCTCCTAGACGTTCATTGAAAATAGGGTAACCTTCTTCATTAAGGTTGACTGCATGAATTATATTACTCTTTGATGTTTCTGTTAAATGTTTATCCCACCAAGAACGAAGTGTTCCGGTAAAACCGGTTTCTAAAAGAGGTACTATTTCGGATTGGCTTAGGTTATGATTGGTGACATAACTATTGGCAACCATGGACATATGTTGTAACTTATTTAAAACTTCTTGTTCAGATAAACCATCCATATTCCATTTGTATAGTTTATCAGAAGACACAGAAAATTGATGCTGAGTTCTTTCTTCAAATTGGATATCTGGGAGCGTAGGCTTAGGATACCAATTTTTTGTAAGACTCGTAGGATTGACTCTGTTTCTTAGACGATTGAGTTTAAGGTTTTGAGAATCTGCTCGTGATTCTAAGTTACTAAAAGCTTTTTCAATTCTTGAAATGATACTAGTGTCGGACTCATCAGTAGAGGTGGAGGCGGACTCTAAAGATATAGCTGACTCATTTTCGGAAGGATCTACTCAGACATTAGACTCAAGCTGGATGACTTTAAGACCAGAAGTTTCTTCTGTTCCTTTTCCAGGTTTTTGTTTAACTGGGGTTAATTCACTAATCATTTCTTCAATCTTTTTTATTATTGGGTTTACTTTAAGCGTAGAATCTGGCTTTAATTCATGGAATTGAACTAAAGGTTTTTCTTTCTTTGACTTTGGGGTAATTTCCTAGGGAATTAACTTATCTACTTTTGTTTCGATTTTGTCTAATTGTTTTCCTATGACTATTAGACTCTGATTGGTGTAATTGTTTTGCTCAATTATTTTTTTATCCTTATCACATTTGGGTCAGGGACTTTGTAGGGACTGGCTATGACTTTAGCATTCTTATGATGAATTGCTATTGTTTCTACCGGGGGTGACTAGATATGACTTTGGAACCATCTTCTTTTTCCCATTTTTCCTGGGTTAAAGTTGTTAACTTTTGACTCATGTAACGGCTTTCTACATAATCTAGGTAAAAAAATTCTGACTTAGTGGCTTTTAAGAAATCGTTCCAATCATTAAAAATTATCTTTCTTTGTTTTTTACTGGGGTAAGCTTTATGATAATTATTTTTTCTTTTTGAATTTTCTGGGGCATGAAGGTGATCTTCTAAAGCTTTCCAGTGAATTTTAAATGGTTTATTAAGGGTTCTTAATCGGTTATCTAATGAAAGGGCGGCGTCGGCTTCAAAATCAGTTTGTGTGGGTGACTCAGGAGAATTAAATTTTTCTTCAATTGGGGCCTTACTGTAACGGGGTTGATTTACTTGAGACTTCCTTCTTAGGGATTCTAATTTTAAATCGATTAGGGATTTTTCTAACTCTAAATCTCGTTCCAAAGTAGAGGATGACTCTGCTGAGGAATGTCTTGCTGGAATCTTAAAAGACTGACCCGGCGTAGGTAATTGTTCTAATTGAACCGTAGACGTGACTGGTAGTTGCGTACCAAAATTAATCTTAACTGTTCCATCTAAATATTGTTGAATATATTCTAAATTGTTTAAGCTATGTTGAATGGGAGTTGGCTGACATTCAATTGTTAAGGTCCATTCTAAAGGTAACTTAACGTCTGGCCATTTAATTGTGTAGGGGACTCGGATATTAGCATCGGCTTTATTACTCTGAATTAAAAGTCTTTGTTCTTTGGGGCTTTTATTAAGGGCTTGGAAATTCATATTCGTACCTATGACTTTATGATAAATCCTGTAAATTAAAACTAATGGTTGACTTCCTGGTAAGATCTGGTAACCCTGGGTTTTAATGTTCAAGGTTAACGTCTTAAGAATATGAGGATCATTTAGGCTTACTGTGAAATCTGGATAACAGTCAAAATGAATAGGATCATTACATAGACTTGACTCAATAATTCCTAGCGTACTATCGCTGAAATTGGTGAATCTTCCATCTCTGAGGCAGAGATAGAATCTAGTCAAAGGTATCTCGGAGGCATTAAGACCTAATCTAGTCAAAGGTTTAACTGCCACTTGGACTAATCCAATATGCAGGAAATTGTTTCCATCTTTCTTATGCTTCTTAATTGACTCAAGATTAAGTAATTGGCATGTTTCGTGTTCCTTACTTAAGGCATAGACTTGTTCGAATGTCTTAACATGGGTAGTTGACTTGAAGGACGTAATAGACCATTGTTTCTTGTAGATTTCTTTGCTAGACACTCTGGGCATATTCCAATCTTTAAAATTTAATTCATTTGTTGACTCAAATTCAATTTGTTCTTCATTTACTATGTCTGGGACTCGGCTTATATTGGCTCTAGAACTGGAAGAATTGATAGAGTTGGTTCTTAGAAAATGACTCATACTAACAAGTTTCTGACTTAAGGCTTTAGAGGTAGAAGGACTACAGAAACTCCTATGGTTGATTCAAAGATACCTGCATCTTAAGGCTTTCTCGCCGCAACCGCTCATGCCACTCCCTGGGACTTACTGTTTGGACTCTAGGACTTATTGTTTGGGTCGAGAGAAAAGGACTCAAGGGGAATAGATAACTCAGAATTAGGCGTAGGAATACTTGAGGAACTTGCTAACTCAGAAGACCTAAACCAGCCACTTGGGCGGGATAAGTAGCAGACTTAGAACTAACTCCTACAACGCTTACGGCTCTGATACCAAGAGGACAACCTAGAGCCAGGGAAAAGAAGTGGAGATGATGACTTGAGAAACTAGAAAATAAAAGATGAAAAATTTATAATAAAATTCATTTAATAAGAAAACATACATGGAAATTAGAATGTGAATCATGAAATTAATGCTTTAACTTTGAAAATAATGAGGTTGTAGAACTTACAGCAGATTTTATTGAAAGAATGAAGTTCACAAAGCACTCATTTGATGTAATCTCCTTAGAATACATTTCGTATATGATATATAAAGGGCAAATTTATTTTGTTATCTTTTACATCGTGTAAAGAAACAAATGTCCAGGGTATGCTAAATAAGAGATAAAGTAATCTAAAGAAGATTAGATTCGGAAGACCTTTAATCTCTAACTGTAGCATCCCAAAATGTTCCTAATCATAGGTTATCAAATGGGCATTGATAAACCCTCAAGATTAGCACATATTATGTATGCTCAATTGGGAGGATGGTTAGTCTCAAACCATTTGTGTAGTTGACACTAATACGAATATGTGGGTGCTCATTAGTGAATGAGTACACTGAACGCGATCAACCATAGTTCTTGTATGGAGTATTTATCTATATGTCAAACGAGAACTCATAGTTGCAATAATGCAAATTAGTCCTTAGACTTGAGGCATCAGGGTTGTCCTGTGATGCGTTATTGATCTTTGATAGCTCTTAAAGGCAAGCCGTAAAAGATTTGTCTTAAGTGTTGTTGGGATCTCTTAATTCATCATAGGGGCATGTGAATGTACAATAAGGAATCTCTACTCTCGATAAAAGAATGAGAATGTTTCAAGATGTGATTCAGCAAATCTTTGGCCAAAGTATTTTGAGCTTGATTTAGAAAGTTGTTCTTAATCACGTTTTTTTGAATCACATGAGGTTATAAATCATATTAGGGGTTTGACATAATCAATCCGTACCCTAATAATATGATTTGAAATATTGTATAAGAGAAGGACCGTATTGCATTGCAATTCCAACTGAATAGGTTCTTCATCTATTCTGATTAGCTTGGGTAGCCTTGACATATTGCTAGATGTCACTCTTGGCTTGTGGAAGCCCTAGCTGGTGTGGAGACTTAGAGGCCATATCCTTTTGTGGCTCACAAAGAGGAGAAAGATCAAAGAAGAGATCAACAAAGGGAAATCATCAAGAGAAGACCAAAACACAACTTGGTTCATATTATAGCTTCAAGGGTAATGAGAACTTAAGTTATAATATTTTCCCACTGCCTTGCTAATTAGAACCTAATGGATCGCACACCTTAAATGGTTAACTTTGAGTAATACAAATGAGACCACTTTATGAAATCATATCAATGTTCATGGCTTAAGATACTTGGAAGAAGTTTTGTTAATTTAATCAAAATAATATCCATTAATAAAAAGTACTAACCTGTAAAGAATATCTCATAGATTCAAATTTCAATATAATACCCAAGAATTCCCATAAAATATGATAAAACAAATTTCCTAATCTCAACATATCATAATAACTCGGCTACCGATCAAGACTCATTTACAGGGTCATCCTAGTGCTTTTCGAAGGGTAAAACTACCCCGGAAAACTCACAATGAACCGAGGAGTCAAACTGCCTAAACTTGGTCAACCGGGCCCGCGGGGCCCACGATCTCCAAGTCCCGTTCCGGGAGTTCTTGTAGGTTCCACATACTTTATTAACATGTCCCGATCGAACGGTCGGATCGCTCACAACCGTACGATCAGACGGTTATCGATTATTTAAACTTTATGTTATTGAATCGAAACATCCTGGGCTCCAATTCACGATCCGCAAAATCCAATACGATCCTAGGAGTGCCTAGATCAACATATATCAAATTGGAAGCTATCCAACGGTTCGAACGTATCAAACCCGGATAACGCACAGTAGGTGAAATTCGTTCGAGGTTCAAACGATATCCGAATTGAATTTCGAGCACACCTACGCGCTCGTGACAACACAAGGATCATATTAGGACAAATTGTGGCCTCCCCACCTTGCCCACGCGCCGACAGCGTGTGGGTGTGTAGAGTAATTTTCGGCTACAAAAAAACTCCATTCCACAGGCCACGCTTCCTACCACAGCTACTTCTTGAGGAGGGGATCATTTCATTCAACTACGGGGGAGGTCCAATTTGGAAACCTAGATTCCAAAATCGAGTTCCTAAATGCAGGCATCGATCAATTCCTACCCAACAGGCAAGTAGGGCTTGGAAAAAGAGTGAGAAAGCATACCTGATTCGCCGGAATTGGGCGACGGTCGGAGCGGTGCGACAGCAGGAAAGAACCGGTTCAAACCAGTCGAGACCACCAGCAGAATTCAAGGTTTTCGGCCGGGAAATCTGGTGGTTCGTGACCGGGGCATTGAGTCAGATTGATTGGGACCGGTGTCGGCCCTTGCCATTGCCGGAGTTGAGAGAATCAAAGAAAGAGAGAGGGACGGTGTCTAGATGAGAGAGAGAGAGGGTCGATTGTGCGTAGGAGAGAGAGTGTTTCGGTTTTTAAACAAAAATTCCAATTTTGAAATATTTACAAGTTTGCCACTGGACTAATTTTGATCGTATCTTTTTCATTACAACTCATATTCGAGCCCACTACGTGTCTACGGACTCATCTTGATGTGCTCTACGCAACGGTACAATCAGAATTCCCAACTCATATTAATTAATATTTTCATTTTCAAAAACCTTAATTAATTCAAATCATTTTATTTTATTATTTACTTCAATTTATTTTCTCATTTAAACTTATTTCCTTTTATTTTAATTATTTAATCTTCCCCGAATAAAAAGTCAACTCTTAAATCTTTTAAATATTCCCGAGGTAAAATTTTCTTTTACTTGAATAAATTAATAATTAAAAATTAATTCAGGATCGGGTTGTTACATGCATAGCATGGCATTTCGACAAAATTCCAAATCAATCAATGCTTACCGAGTCATCCAACCAACCGTACTTGATCCGCAATCGAACAAAGAAGTTATGCGAACCTTCCATACCTTCTTCTCCACATAAGCGCACATGTGAACTATAACTCAATAAGTAATCATAATAAACCATTATTATTATCAAATCCATTTCACCAATAACTCAATAAGTAATCATAATAAACCATTTACATTTTGTTGAGGCCCAAAAGTCCAAGGGCTAGGCCCAAGCTTATTCTTCACTCAGCACAAATAATTAATCGCAAATGTAGCCCAATCGGGGTATAAAGAGAAATTGTAGGACACACCTACATAAGCCGTGGGTCATGTGTCACGCCAAGCAAGCGTGCACGAAAGGGCCAAAAATGCACCGGCTTTATAAATTCACGCTCACCAACCTATCTGATGCTATTTGATCCAATCATGGCTTATTATGGCACAATAAAACTCAAGCACAAGCATGATAAATAAACACGCAATTCCATGTAAAGGATTGCCACTCTAATACCAAGCCATGCTACAAGCTCAAGTGGGCCCAAGCCACGTAATTACGCGGGGCTTTCTGAGAAGGTTGTGGTATGGATGAGTACAAGCACTCACAGAGCCCATTGAGGGTCCAAGGAATGAAAGTTTTAGGCCACTTGGGAGCACTAAAACTCAAGCCCATTCCCAGGGCCCAAATACATGGGTTAGTATTAGAGAGGGAAAAATGGGATCCAATGCCTTAGGAGAACATCTCATAGACTGCTGTAGCACTTAGGCAATCCCACGTTAGTTAAAATGCTGTCGGCTGCGTAGATCTCACGGCCTGGGGTTCCGGGCCGAGGGGCTGTTCGTTAACACGTGGCTTCCTGTTTTTGGATGCGGTGCGGTTGTGCGCGGGCATGCCAGCACGGTCTACCGTGCGTCGAGATGTTGATGTGGATAGAATGGTCAAATGTTCGTTAACACGTGGCTTCCTGCTTTTGGATGCGGTGCGGTTGTGCGCGGGCATGCCAGCACGGTCTACCGTGCGTCGAGATGTTGATGTGGATAGAATGGTCAAGTGGTGCACCTGTTTGAACTCGTCTTCTAATTAAACGATTGTAGCCGAGAGAGGAACTGATCTCGGCTGCAAGGTTCACGGCCTGAGCTACAAGGCCGTTTAGGAGTGGTGCTGATGGTGGGTTTTGGGCGGTGCTCCGGCGCGCTGCTCAGTGAGCGGCGGTCGTATGATATATGGGGTGAATGAATGAGTAACAGAGATGGTGCTCCGGCGCCTTGAAAATCAAGGGTCGTATGATATATTGATGAATGGATTTTCCTTACAAACTAACACTACTCCTAGGAAAG
>NW_018921439.1:236899-254113 GCF_002207925.1 Prunus avium
TTACAAACTAACACTACTCCTAGGAAAGCAAGTAAAGATATTGAAAGTGCATTACAGGAAAATATAATTTGCTCCGTGGGAGGCTTTTGTTTGGTGTTTGAACCCAGTGAATGTAGCTTGAGCCTTGTATTTATAGAAAGAGTTCTTGAGGAGTAATTGAGGCTAAAAATCTGCATGGTGGGGCCTGATTAGAGCAAGTGGGTAGTCCAATCGACATTTGGGATCGTGAAGTATGGTGGTGTGACCCCATAAATCCCGGTGAATCTCGGCCGCCGCCCTGATGGTGGGTTCTGCGCTTCTGGCCGTGGAGACGCATTTATTGTTTCTGATAGTTGGTGACCCAATCTCTCAAACTGCAAGGATTCTTGTGAGAATGTCTGCGTCTAATCACTCTGATTCCTGTCACCAAACCCTGACTTCAATCACTTCCCACCTTTCCTCGTGCATTAAATGCTTATTCGTGGTCAGTGGGTTTGCTACCATAAACAGAGGCATTGCTTCATTAAATGAAGCGTGGGACCCTGCTGCCACTTGATGATCTGACCTTAGTGCCTTTGGCCGTGATTTTGTTCAGCTTTGGCCTCGGCCTAGAAATGCCGCGTTTTAGCCTCACGAGCAAGTGTTAGGGTCGAGAAAAGGGGCTCCCTCGGTCAGTTCTTGGCCGTGATTTATTAGGCACAAACAAATGCCCAAAACAAATAGGTTACTTCCAGCAGCTTGACGAAAACACGCGAGCCGCTGGAAAAGAGAGTACCAATAACCCAATACCTGTGAACAAAGCCCAGCCCAGATCCTTGTTAAAAATCTGGCATCGTATTCCACCCTTGACAAAGCTCCATAAATAGCCAACAAGAAGCCATTGCAAGAACCAAAGGAAATCCATGTGTGTAGGAAGAATACCCAATGGACAAACGACTCTATCCATTCTCTTTTTTCTCTGCAAACTCTAATTTGAAAACCAAGGGAGAAAGAAGGTGGCGCCTCATCCCTATGAGGAGGTGCAGCCGCATAAAACCTTTGACCCAGGCACTCTGGTTGAAGAGATTTCACAAGAAGGGGGTAATTGGAAAGAAGCAAAGGAAAAATGGGAATGGAGGATCGACGAAATTAGGGTTCCAAATGCCTATAAAAGAGAGCTTCCTCTACCCAGAAAAACACACCATTCCATAGCACGACCAAGCTTTGTCAAGCAAACTGGAATTTACTCTAAACGCCTCTTCCTCCATTTTCTTCTCCCTTTTCTCATTGAAATCCTCCTAATTTTCTTCTTTCCTTACTCTGAACCTTTTCTTCTTTCCTCTGTAAGAAGTCCATGCTCTTCTCTCTCTCTCTCTCTCAAATTGCTAAACTTGTGAAGAATCAGCTCCCATGCCACAAGCTCTTCAAGCCAAGTTCCTTATCAGTTTGTCATGTTTATTTGGTTATTAGTGGAAAGAACCTGAAAGTGTTTTTTTTCAAAGGTTTTAGCAAGCCTTTTTTAAAACTCTTTTGGGAGCCCGGTTCTTGAACTCAGGCATTAGGGGGTTTTGTTCGTTTTCTTCTAACAATAGCCCAAGCCCATTCATCAGGCTGCTGGAACAAAAAGACCCCTACATAAATTGGCGACTTCACTGGGGACCAGGCTGCCATTTTTAGTAATGCCTCCAAAGAAGAAGACTAGGAGCAACACCATGGCCTCCCAAGATGGACCCGAGCACGGTGATTCTGAATTGAGGCAAAATGCCTCTTCTAGAGTGCAAGAACGTGCAAGTGAGGGAGCTTTCACCCTCATAGATCTCATTACAGCTATCCATGCTATGGGGGAAACCTAGAGGGAAATGATGGATACCATCAAAGAACTGAAAAGTTCCGTCTCTAAGCCAAGTGAAGAAAATGGGAGACACCCACAGGAGGAGTCTGCTGCTGCTGGAAAAGAGTCTGAGCAAAAGGGACCATCTTTTGTTACCCAGGAGGATGTCGTTGCCATGCTAGAAAGGGAGCTTAACCAAAGCCAAGAGGATTGCAAGTACATTCCTCAGCCACCATATCCATCGAGCTTACTCCAGCAGCCATATCCTAAAGGCTGCGAGGTACCAAGCTTTGTTCTCTTTGATGGAAGAACGGGGAGCCCAAAGGAGCATGTCAATCACTTCATTGATGCTTTGGGACCACACGCTGGTGATTATAATCTCCAGCTCCAAGAGTTTTCAAAAAGCCTTACCGACCGTGCTTATACGTGGTACACCACTTTGGCACCAAGCTCTGTTTGTTCTTGGGAAGACTTGGCAAGCAGGTTCTGTAAAAAATATTTCTAGCACGAAGAAAGAGTCACTACCACTCAACTCAACAATACTCGTCAAAAGCATGGGGAGGAACCCGTAGACTTCATGTGTAGATTTCAGGACCTAGCCCTAGACTGCTATGATGAGAAGGATGAGGAAGCGCTTGTTGAAATTTGCATCAGCAATATTGTGGCAGATTACAGGGTCTATCTCGAAAATATTGGCATTAGCCAATTTTCTCGGCTGCTGGAAGCAGTAAGAAAAACAAGCATGTCTGTCAAACTAACGGGGCAGAGAACTTGGAGGAACGAGAAGAAGGAGGCGCACCAAACGCTAGCTATAGATGACAAGTCATCCGGTGACTACAACTCACGCAAGCGGAGGGATAGGGAGACATATCCACCATTACCATACAAAGATGAAGAATTCCATGCCATCCTCGATACCATGATTGCTGATGGAGCAATCAAGCCTCTCAGACCTTACAAAGTTCCTACCAGGGAAGAGAAGAATGATCCTAGGTACTGCCGCTATCACCAGTTCATGGGGCATCCAACCACTACTTGCCAAACTCTAAGAAGGATCTTGCATGCTAAAATATATTAGGGAGTTCTTGAGCGTCCCTCTAGGAAGCAGGCCATTGATGAAAACCCCTTGCCAAAACGAAGGGGAAAAGAGATAGTTGTTGTTATCACATGCTCCGATGACTTACTTGACGATGATGAGTTATGCCACCCATAGGAGAATGACCCAAAGCCACCAGAGGCTATTTGGGAACCTTGAGGGAACATGGAAAAAGCATACTGGCGCAAATACTCAAAACCTTCGAGTTACAATGCACCATGGCCACTTGCTGATGGATGGGATGGTAGTACAGATAACGGAGTATTTATGCTTGATCGGTTCATAATTGTATATCATTTTGTACCCTTCTAGCTTATGAATTGTTTATGTTTTTGAGTTAAACTTGTGCTTTTAATCCCTTTTGTGTTTATCTTTCAGTTCATTGAGCTCTTAGGTAGCAATGGTGGATTTGGATAGGAAAATATGCAAAATGGTGCAAAAACAAGCAGACTGAGTTAGCAATTTGTTTTGGCCTTAACTTCCTCCTCCCAACTTGTATTGGCCCAATTAATATGTGGTTGGAAAGAGGAGATTCTGAACTGCGAGATGGATGGCTCAAACGTATCAATTGATGAAGCCAAGCCCAATCCGTGGGCCCATCAAAATGCACACCATGCTCAGGATTGCAGCTGCCAGCTGTTGAGCCTTGTCATCTCCTTTAAGCCATGTGCCTCACCCTAGCTGTAACTGACTTTGGACCCAACATATTGAGCAAAGTAGGGAGGCATTCAAGCTATGAAAGTCTAAAGGAGCAAAAACAAGGCATTGTGGGAAACATGTTTGGATAAATCAAGAAGCACTTTCCAGGCTGCTGGTGGGATTAGTTGGTACATGCTGGAGCTATTAAAGAGAAAGAATGTGCATGCATGTGAAGCAAAAAAGAAAGGAAAGAAAAGAAATGAAGTCAATTACAGTCTATTTTCGGCAGTCAACTTGCAAGGCACAAAACGTACACTTGTACTGCTCAGATGGGAATACATTCTTCATAAAAGTTGTTCTAATGGGTGTCTATTATGACATATCCAAATTTGATCCCCATTGGATACATATTGAAATCTCAGGCCTTCCTAAACCAAGCCTGGTTCAGAAGAATCATTTTTTTTCCCAGCAACCAAAAGATAACCACATGGGTTGGCAGCAAAAGGCAGGCACAGTTGAACACCTTTGAAAACTCATGTGAAGAAAGCTTGAGGTGCAGTAGCAAAAGAAGTATGGGATGGAATTGATTCCAACCACACTAACATGGACAAGATGAAGTGAGAGTTATGGATTGTATTAAAAAAAGAATGATGGTGTTGGAATTCATCATGATGTTCCTCCCTCTTAGCCCTATAAATAGAGAAGTATTCAAGCTTCAAAACACTCCCATCAACCCCATACACTTTAGGTACACAACCTGGGATTCACAATCCCACAAAAATCCTTTCCTTCCATCCTCAAACATCCCCATCAACCCCATACACTCTAGGTACATAGCCTGGGATTCACAACCCCCACACAATTCACTCCAGCCATCCTCCACACTTCCATCATTCCATCAACACATCCAAAAATCATCCTCAAACATTCCCACAACCCCAAACATTCCAGCAATCAACCCAATACTCTAAACTACCCCAAATCACCAAAACAGCTCCAGAAAGCCTGCCTTCCATTTTCCTACGAATTTCCTCTTTCTCAGCCATCACCACTCACCCAAACTCATCCCAAATCACCTACTAGCTGTCATACATCATTCTAGACGTGGGGAAGCTCTTGGAGAAGCATTAGACGTGGAGAAGCACTTGAAGAAGTCTTGGACACCACAAGAACTTCAGAAAAAGGGGTTTTTCTACTCTTATTGCATTCCTTATGTTTTCTCATTTCTATCTAAGTTTCTTTTCTATTATGAGAAGCTAATTTCATAACTAAGGCTTCGATGTAACCTAACATGAATATTCTGGGTTTGTAAGTTTGAAGTTTGGAGTTTCAAGTTGGATTCATGATTCATGTTCTTATTCATTATGCTTATCAGTTAATATGTTTGTTTGAATGATTGATCACCATTAGAACTTGTATGGTTTGAATTAAGAGTAGACCTCATGCTTTAATTTGAATTGAACTATGAATAGGAAGAGTATGTATGGACATTCGACAACAGGGATTAGATACATGCTTGGTTGTTTAAATTGTTCTTCTATGTTTAATGGGTTCCTAATGCTTAATTTTAGGTTAGACAATAAATGATCACATTAGGGAATTAGGAACACAAGGTTAGGACCATACACCATGGCCTAATCATACTTTAGCTAGAATCAATCTTTGAATATGAATTAGACATGTTACTTGACTCCTTATAACCCAGAATTGAATTGTTATGGTGATTCGAATGCCCTAGTCTCCAAATCTGTTTTCCCGCTCTTAAAACCACTCTTTGTTACACTTACTTACTTTGCTTTTGTTTGCAATTTCATTTTGCTTCTTTTGTTCAACAATCACAATCACTCTTGCTTTAATTTCTGTTTAGACATAACCTCCTACTTTCTTGAATTTGGTAATCTAAGTACATAACTAATTTTAACTTCTTAGTCCTCGTGGGTACGACCTCGTACTTGTCTTGCTATACTACTAATTGCCCTGTACAATTGCGAGTTAACATAATATTAACAACAATGCTAGATATGCCGGAACAGCAATGCTTGGGGGCTTCGTCTAGACAACAGGAAACAGCTGCTGTAACATTCCATACTCTTGCGGAGGCTGAAACTACTGTGATGGAGCGTTATCTGGGTCTGAAACAGGGGCCCACAGCCTCGCAGGTCCTCCAAAGGAACCCAAAGTTCAAGTCACTCTTTGACCAACTTGGCTTTGGGCCGCAAGCGAGGGAAGCAGCTGCGGTAGCTCTCATGAACATCTCCACAGAGTCAAATCCTCATTGCTTCGCTGCTCAACCACAAAGGTCATTCTTGGAAAATGACAATGCTATTGTCTTTATGGATAAAGACATGGAGGCCCCATACCCGGATCATCGGAGGCCGCTTTACTTGGAGGGACAGATCAATGATGTGTTCATAAGGAGGGCTTTGGTAGACACGGGTTCTTCTGTCAACATATTGCCTCTGTCTGTGCTTACGGCAGCTGGTATTCCGTTGTCAAAAATTGTGCAATCTCAAACAAGCATCAGCGGTTTTGGGAATAAGAGCGAGGTCACGGTTGGGCACATGCAAGTAAACTTGAAGGTGGGGCCTATCCGGTCACTCACTAAGTTCTATGTGGTAGATGTGGATGTGGCTTACCATGCCTTACTCGGAAGACCATGGCTCAATAAGCACAAACTTGTGGTCTCTACTTACCATCAATGCGTGCAAGGAAGGATTGGGTTGAGACCGCTTCGCATACCAGGGAACCAAGTGCCATTCAACCAAACTGAAGCTCACTACTCAGAGGCGGAATTCTACACCGAATGCACAGGTAATGAAGAGCTCATAACCATTGTCGATGGGGAAAGGAAGAGACATTCCGAGGTCAACAACCATGCTTACAATCAGCCCAAATGCTCAAAAGTGACGCTGCCGGATGGACGCACGGTGTATCGCTTATGACATGTTTGGGGGCTCAACCGAGTTCTACAGGAAAGCCCCTAGTATAGAGAAGAAGTGATGCAAATGAGCAACCATAAGGACAAGGTACCCATGCCTTGTGCTTTTCAGGAACCTATGACAACGCCCAGGCATATGCAAGATGGCTCGACTGCAGTTGCTGAGCAGCTAGAAACAATTAATTTAAGTGATGACCCCTCTGTCCAAAGGCCCATCTCCATCAGCATTCACTTGGTAAGGGAAGAAAAAGAAGCTTTGGTGTTGCTATTAAAGGAATTCCGAGATGTGTTCGCTTGGAGCTACGACGAAATGTCCGGCCTAAATCCAAACTTAGTAAGCCATACTCTGAATATTGAGCTTTGCACAAAACCTGTCGTGCAGCCAAGAAGGAATTTTCATCCTGAAATTGAAATGCAAATCAAGGTGGAGATTGAAAAGCTATTGGCTGCTGGGTTCATCAAACCAATCAAGCATCCAACGTGGCTAGCAAATATTGTTCCCGTGAAGAAAAAGACTGGTGTAATTAGGATAGGTACGGACTACCGAAATCTCAACCGAGCCTGCCCAAAGGATGAATTCCCACTGCCCAATATGGATGTCTTGATTGACTCAACCTCAGGGCAAGGCTTGCTGTCATTCATGGACGGATTTAGTGGCTATAACCAAATAAAGATGTCTCCTCGAGATGCCGAGAAGACAGCCTTTCGAACACCATATGGGAATTTCTACTACACGGTCATGCCGTTTGGTCTTAAAAATACCGGAGCCACTTACCAAAGGACTATGACAGCTGTGTTCCACAACATGATGGGGAAAGAAGTGGAAGATTATGTGGATGATCTCGTGGTGAAGTCAAAAACCAGAGAAGGCCATCAAGAAGTTTTGAGGAGGGTGCTGGAAAGGTGTCGGCTCTATGGATTGAAGATGAATCCAAAGAAGTGCGCATTTGGGGTTTCATCCGGGTAGTTCTTGGGGTTCCAGGTGCACCAGCGCGGCATAGATGTGGATCCTGAAAAGACTAGAGCTATAAACTCTCTTGCACCACCTAGGAACCCAAAGGAATTGAAGAGTTTCATGGGGAGACTGTCGTACATTTCACGCTTCATCCCGGGCCTCGCTGCCACAATGAGTATTTTTACCCCTTTGCTCAAGAAGGGCAAGCCGTATGTGTGGAGCAGGGAGTGCCAAGAAGCCTATTTGCAAGTGCAACAAATAATCACCAAGCTGCCTACAATGAGAGCACCCATTCCGGGGCTTCCACTCAAACTTTATTTGGCTGCAACGAACGCAACGGTTGGGGCTTTGCTCGCCCAAGATGGTCGTGATGGGGAGGAGAGTCCTATTTATTATGTGAGTAGACAATTAAGAGGGGCTGAGACAAGATACCCGAAGACGGAGCTCTTATGCCTTGCCCTCGTCTATGCTGCGCAACGCCTGCGACATTACTTCCTTGCTCACAAGCTGCAGCTAATAGTAAAATCTGACCCAGTAAGATACTTGCTCACGAGGCCAGTGCTATTTGGGCGTCTTGCACGTTGGTTGCTACAGCTGTCCGAATTTGATATCACATTCGCAACGCCCAAAGCCATTAAGGGACAAGCCGTGATTGATATGCTAGCTCTATTTCCTGAAGTGGAAGACTCTACTCTCTCCGAAGAAGTTTTGGGGGAGCTGCCGGAAATAGTGGCCACTGTTACGGAGGAGGAACCATGGACTCCTTACTTTGACGGTTCTTCTACGACTAGTGGCGGAGGAGCAGGGGTAGTACTTATTAACCCCGAGGGACAAGTCCTGGCTCTCTCATACAAACTAGATTTTCCATGCACAAATAATGTGGCGGGGTATGAAGTTTTCGTTATGGGGTTGTCTACGGCAAAAGAAATGAGTATGAAGTTTTCGTTATGGGGTTGTCTACGGCAAAAGAAATGGGCATAGAAAGGATAAGGATCATTGGCGATTCAAATCTGGTGCTGAGTCAATTGCAAGGAAGTTTTGCTGTGAAGGAGGCAACATTGGCACCATATCATACGGCTACTGAAAGGCTTGTCAATTCTTTTAAACAAGTCATGATGGAACATATTCTGAGGGTTACTAATAGGTAAGCTTATGCTTTGGCTACTTTGGGGTCGAAGCTCTCATTCGTTGCAAAACAACCTAACATTGTTGTGATAAAGGACGTGCTAGCAATCGAAACAATAGCTCATGAAGAACCGCTGGAAGAGGATGATTGGAGGAAAGCTATGAAGGAGAAGATGGGCAAGGGAAACGACATCAAAGAATTAAGAGATTACACGATCATCTTTGGGGAGCTTTACAGACGCCTTCCAGGAGGTATTCTGACCCAGTGTATAGGAGTAACAGAAGCGCAAAGAAAGTCAACACTCTATCGTAAAGGGTTTAATGGCGAACCATTGAGATGCTTGGGAGAACCAGAGGCACATCAGGTCATGCAAGAAATACATGCTGAAGAGGCTTCACCGACAGCTACTGAGTTTTGGGTATTATTGGCCTACCATGAAGAAAGATGCGCACGACTTCGTCAAAAGATGCCACATGTGCCAAATTCATGCCAATCTGAGTCATAAGCCTCCCATGTTGTTACAAGACATGCACACTACTTGGCCTTTTCATACTTGGGGGCTTGACTTAATTGGGACGATCCATCCCCCTTCTGATGGTTACATATGGATTCTCACTGCCATAGAGTATTTCACAAAGTGGGTTGAGGCGATCCCTCTTCAAAAGGCCACGAGAGCTGCTATCTCGAATTTTATTCGAGAATACTTTGTGTGCAGGTTTGGAATTCCATACAAAATGGTTACTGACAATGGCATGCCTTTTGTTAACAAACAAGTGAGCTCGACGCTTAGCGGCTACGGTATCAAGCATCGCCGCTCCACACCTTATTACCCACAGGGAAACGGTCAAGCAGAGGCTTCAAACAAAACCATATTGAGGATTTTGAGCAAAATGGTATATGAGTACGAAGGTGGTTGGGTTATTCATCTGCCGAATGCCTTGTGGGCTTACCGCACCTCTCCAAGAAGTGCTACAAGTTTTTCGCCTCATTCGCTCGTGTATGGATCTGATGCCATCTCACCTGTGGAAATCACAATTCCCACGGCCAGAGTATCAGCTGTCAATGATCTTGAATGGGATGTGAAGTCATGCTCGGATTGGCACTTTACCACAAAACTGTTGCCCAAGCATATAATAGGACCGTCAAGCCTCAAACCTTCAAACGAGGAGATCTTGTGCTAAAAGTTGTCGAGCATGTGAGAACACAAGTGTCGGGACCTTCCAAGTTTGCTCCACAATGGGAAGGCCCGTTTGCAGTCAAGGAAGTACACAGCAATGGCTATTATCGCTTGATCTTCGTCAAGGAAGGCATGCTAATCGATCCCATCAATGGAAAGTGGCTCAAGCCTTACTACTGCTAAGTAGGCATCGTATCTTACCTTTTGTGTTATTGCATTTCCCTTTTTAATATGGTCTCCTTCTATATTCCCGCCTTTCTCTCTGGGAAACTTTTGTAAGATGTACCATCATGGTAGCGTGGAATTTGAGATGAAAATGAAGGAGTATTTTGAAAAAAAAAACTGTCTCTGGAAAATTTGTCTTTTTGCAAACTCCTGTGTATAACAATATTTAAATTTTTTTACAAAAAAAACAACGCTACTTAGCAGAAAGCATGCCAAGCAAAGTCACTAGCAGGGATCCCGCATTATTAACAAGCTTCATGCTTAAGCAAAAATAAAATGGAGTGTGCAAAGCTGAGCATTTACAAAGAAACTAGCATGCCCACAACATCCAGGAGCCTTTGGGTAATTTTCTTTAAAAGGGAAAGGGGGAGGTATCGAGAAGTTTGAACAAAGATCCTACCAAAATTTTGGCAGCATCTACCTTGTTTTAAAGTGATACCCAATCTGTAAGAAGATCTCAAGCAAAAGAATTCCACCAACCATGCAGCATATATATATACCAGCAGAAGCTACAATGTGTCTCTAGCATCTAAAAAAAAAAAACGTAGGTTCCAGCAACTTGAACACAACAACATTACAGTAAAAGTGTCGGGACATACACCAAGCGAAAGAACAACCTACAAGACAAAGTAAGAATAAATGTCAGAAGAAAATAGGCTGGTGCCAGACAAGATTACTAAAGAAGAAAAGAGGAGCAGAAGTAAGAAGGGATGAAGAGTCACGGACCTCAAAACCATCGGATACAGCTAAAAAAGGACAAAAGAAGCCTTGTGAGAGGAACTAGTTGCTGCCTCTGCCACACAACCGGCGCCGTCAGCAGAAACACCCTGGGCAAGAAGGAGGGCACACAATTCCCCATGCTGATTTTCCAGCTCACACTGTTTAAGATTTAAGGCCTCTGCTGCTACCCTTATTTCATCGGGGCCGGAAAAACGACTCCATGCTATGAATGGCCCGTGCCCCAAATACGGCACGCCCTAGATCTCTCATCAAGTTCAAAAGGAACTCCACTCGAAAGCCCAAGGTCATGGCTTCACAGACCGCATCCCGCCAGCAAAGGAGTCGATGATCTGTAATATCCAACAATTGCATGGTATCCATTCCATGGAGCACCAAGCCAAGGGTCCGGAAAGCAGCGCACCGCGAGAAGGAGGAGGTGATGCTAGTAATGTCCATAAAGTCTCCGTATTTGTCCATAAATTTCTCCAAAGCTGCAACCGTCTCGGGATAAACAAGAGCTCCCCGAAATGTTACATAGCCATTAAATCGGTGACAAAGTGGCAGAAGCTCATCCACGGATCGAAGGACCTGAACATCGCCATCAAAGAAGGCCTTGAATGTAATAAAGGAATTTTCCCACTCCAACCAAGACATGTTAAATGAGCGCCTTGCAGAAATGTTCTCGGCAGCAGTGTCGTTAACCAAGGCCTCCTCATTAGTAACTGTGTCACCAAATGAAATCAACGGAAGAGATGCTGGGGAGCTCGGTTATGGTATCCGGAGAAGTAATTGAATATGTGATGAGGTGGGCAATGTCCCATGAAAGGTAAAAAATTTACTCCGAAGAGCTGCCGGAAGAGTTGGTGAAATGATGGGCTCAAGGTCCCTACGAAGAAAGTGCTGAATGATAGGCAACAGCAGACTTGTGGCCTAATACACATATGCTTTATCCTGAGGACTTGCTGATACCATGGTTGGAGATGACTCGGCAAGGGCCGCTTCAACCAGTGTGTCTAATGTGCCAGAGAAAGAAGGTACCACAGGCACGATCTCCATATTGTGAGTAACATGCCCAACCTGAAAATACGTATATATATATATATATATATATATATATATATATATATATATATATATGCAAAGGTGAGTATGAGGTAATTAACAAGCTGCGTCACATGCATAAGCAAAAGGGCAAGAAAAAGGCAACTGCCCAACTTAAAAAAAAAATTGAAATAAGAAAAAGAATATATAAGTGGAGCAAACAATGGGTACCTCCTGGGCACTCTATGCAGGGCCAATGACAGCGGCAGCAAGGTTCAATCCCTCAGCGATATCGGTAACCTGCAAGTACCGGTACAATGCTAAAATGGTGTGCACTACTGCCGGCGGGTTCAGGGGAGTCATCTGAGACGCCATGTGTTTCCGAATAAGCACTAGAGTGTGCGAGTGCGTCATCATCATAATCACCATAACTATCCCCACCAAGATCCTCACGCGTGCTACCAATATCACGAACACTCTCTCCCTTCGGGACACCAGTCTCAGCCTCGATGCCATCATCATCATCACTATCAATGGTCACCACAGACTCAGCTCTGGAAGCCTCGCTATTGCTCATGTGGGCCCTAGTAAACCTTGCCTGCAGGATACGCATGCTTCGGCGTTTCGAAGTCATGTCGGGACTCATAGGAGTTGTATCACTTCTCTTCCTCTTCGGGGTGGTGCCCATTTTTTCTTAAGGAAAGAAAGAGAGACAGAGTAAAAAAAAAATGTATATATATATGTATACATGCATGTGATAAAAAAAAAAAAAAAAAGAGAGAGAGAAAAGAGAGAAAGATAAATAAATAAATAATAGGAGAGAAGACAATTCAGGCAGTAGAAAGTAGTCAATGCTTACTGCGAAGAGGGGTGGTTTCTGGCACCTTGCCAGCACAGCCCTGGCTCTCGGATGCAGCAGGCTTTGAAAGCTATGAACGTTCTAGGGGTGTTGCCTCTCTAGCTCGAAGGGGGCCGCTCGATGCTACCTTCGGGATGAACCGTTTCTATTTGCTACCAAATTGCTTCTCCCTTGTGCTTTGCTTCTCCTCCCGCTCTCGTTTACCTGACACTAGTGTCGTCCCTTTCCCGAACTGCAAGGACTCTGCATTCCCGGTCTCTGTCTCATCTTGGGAATCTCCCCGACGATGTCACCATTTTTAGAAATAAAAGGCAAGTTGTGTTTTTGGCTTAGCGGAATTGCCTTCTCTTCCGACACTAGACCGGCATGGCGAGCAGTGGAAGGAGGTAATCTGTCGCAAGGGGAGGACTGGAATTCGTGCAGGGAAGCAAGGCAACGGTTCCAGTAGGCTTGATAACCCGGTGAGAAACCACTAACTCTTCTCTTGCCATCTAGGATAGGGGGCCTAACGCCATCCGGCACGTTACAATTGCTCCAAAAGACCCTGTGAAGTAGGAAGGGGTCACTATGCTCGAAACTGGCTGGCACGCCCTGGTCAAGTCCGAGTTGCCGTTTGACCCTGTGGGGTGAATAGACTATAGAGATTTTCGAGAGCTTGTCGCCTAGAGTGGGCTGTGGGAGGCAGGCAGCGTTCAATAGGGAGTACCTTCTGAAATGGCATCCTTGAGACATCACTGCTAGAACCTCAATAGTGTCACCAACATCAACATAAAAGGGCACAAAAGTAAAGGTCTCTGCCGAAGTGCCGTAGGGGCGGAAGATGAAGTTTTTAATATTATCCAGTAACCCTAAAAAGTTCTGGCCTTTTCTCTGCATTCACTTAAACCACCTGCAGACTAGGGGGAGACCATCCGGCATGAAGGAACCATTGCCCAAATCAGCAAGCTGCATAGCATGCGAGTAGGGGAGTGGGCATACATCCAGTCCCTTGAGATGTTCCCACAAAAACACCTGTAAAAAGCCAGAATTCAGGAGAGTGTCTACACCCATGGTTCCCGCTGCGTTTTTCTCCAAAATTTGGCACTGATCAAGCAACCTGTACAAGTGCCCTAGGAACATGGGGGCTAAGGGGATCAAGTCACAGCGAGCAATTGCCAAAGCCAAGGGAAATACTCGCTCATGTAGGCAATCTTGAGAAAAGTCACAAAGCATGAACCGTCCAAGCCACAGTGATATAAATGCAGCTAGCCGACAAGGCCCCTGCCTATTCGCATTGTCAAAATGTTGTACCCACTACTACAAAAATTGAAATAGACGACGGGAATCCACCGTCTTCTAGCATGTTTTAAAATCGACGTGAAATCGACCGCCATCTTTTCATACATAAAATAACGACGGAAAATAACCGACGTCGTTAATATATTACACGTCACAAAATAAATAAAACCGACGTGTAATTCATAAATAAATAGCTTAAAAAGACAACTTCGACTATATTAGACGATGGTTTTAGTAAAAGACAGACGTTTAAGTAATGTTAAATGTCAAGAAAAACTACAAAGCGGACGTAAAAATGATTATCAACGTCTCTAATTGAAACAAAACCGACGTGTAAAACATAGAAACGGTCGTGGTTAACATATACTACGGAAAATAACCGACGTCGTTAATATATTACACGTCATAAAGAAAATAAAACCGACGTCTAATTCCTTAATAATAGCTTAAAAAGACAACTTCGACTATATTAGACGACGGTTATAGTAAAACACAGACGTTTAAATAATGTTAAATGTCAAGAACAACTACAAAGCGGACGTAAAAATGATTATCAACGTCTCTAATTGAAAGAAAACCGACGTGTAAAATGTAGAAACCGTCGTGGTTAACATATACTACATTTACTAAATAAAAAAATTGACGTCTAAAACATATAACATGGTAAATTAGACGTCACTTTTGTCAAAAACAGTAACGTTTGAAAGCTTTAACATGGCACATATTTACTTGGACCGACGTAAAAAACGACATAAGCACGACCCTTTAGGTCACCACGGCTTGAACAGAGAAATAAACGACGTGTATTTAATATTGCACGTCGGTTAATTAAAATATCTGTCATGTTCAACCCATTTAATATGGCATAGGAGTCACATTTTGGGATGTGGTTAATTATTTACAACGTCGGTTTGTATAGGCATTGACGTGATTTACATTTTAAAAGTCTCTTTTGTGAGCCACTTAGACGTGTGTATGGATTTAACGTCGGTTATTGTAAAATGAAGGTCGTGATTAGATCTTTACTATGTCCCAAGAATCCAATTATTCGACGTTGTTATATAACTTACTACATCGGTTATTTGTTCATTCCATGACGTGGCTAGTCTTTGTTAAGTCTCTTTTCTAACCTTTTTTGACGTGTGTATTCTCCGAGACGTCAATTGTTTTATTATAATTAACGTGCAACATTGTTTTTACGACAGTAATCATCAATCGATGGTATCCTTAAATTCGTCGGTTTGAGCTCTCTTCCGTCGTGTTATTCTTTATTGTACGTCGTTGATTAATTTCTTTACCGTCGTTGTTGTTAATATTTATTAACCATGTTTAAATTAATTTGAATTAACCGACGTGTTTTCTTTTTCAAATGGCGGTTTTTATTTCATTTTTGCGCTGGCATTCCACGTCGTTTTTGAAAACCCGACGTTGGTTATATTTTAGACGTCTCTTTTTGCGATTTTTGTAACTTGACCGTCGTATTTTCAGCTTTAACCCATTATTTTTAATTGTTGATTTGTCGTGCCCAAAGCCTGCATAATGAAAATGTGGTCGGAATTAAAATGATATACATAGCTATTAATTAATGTCATACAATTAACTGCATAACTAATGTCATACATTACAACAATCAATCAATCCATATATCTTCACACCCATCTCTAATATTCTCACTCCCAAACTCACCCACTAGGTCATCAAATGTGTCAACATTTGGTATCCCTCTAGTAAATGGCTCACACTCAATTCTAATATCACCTAGCACATCATCACCAATAACATCATTATATTCTCTATTAGGCATTGATAACACTACCGACCAACCACGATGCATTGGGTCGTCAACATAAAATACTTGTTTGACTTGAGAAGCCATAACAAATTGGTCATTCCTATGTCCAATTTTACTCAGATCTACAAGGGTAAATCCGAGTTCGTTGACTACAAGGCCCGAAGTGTTATCTATCCAATCACACCTCAAGACTAGGATTCTAAACTTTTGGTAGTCAAGGTCCCAAATTTCTTGAATAACCCCATAAAAACCCATATTGGAGACAATAGGGTTTTTATCCTTCGCACTAGCAACTTGCATAGTATGTTCAAGTAAATAAACTCCACTATTTTGGACAGTTCGCACATCATCTTGTGCCTTGGTGTTAAATTTGACACCATTAATAAGATAGCTTATATATGATGGCACTGCCATGCTTGGACCAGCTGCTAACCGCCTCAAATTTTCTGATATGCCATTATTGTCTTCCCCATTAAGTTCACTTTGAACCTGCACATTAAACATATATCTTAATTCAAGCTAACATATAGAAAGAAAGAAAATTAAAAGTTCAATATGTCATTCAATAACATATATACCTTACAGCGTAGCCATTGAATGAAAGTGTTATTGTGCTTATCTTGTAGCCACTTTGTTCTCTTTCTAAATTTTGGATAAGTGGTCTTGATGTGGATCATATATTCCCTACAATTGACACAAAAAAATCACTCATTACGGTCCCTTGTATATAAGATAAACATAAGGAGTAATAATATACTGGCCCACATAGACGAACTTCTCTGACAAGATGTACTACTAGATGAACCATGATATCAAAGAATGAAGGGGGAAAGTACTTCTCAAGAAAACACAAAGTAACTACTACATCTTCTTCCAACTTATCTAGATTGGAAACATCTACCGTCTTTGCACATATAGCATTGAAGAAGAAGCACAATCGAGTAATTGCATACCTTGCAGGCTTCTCCAAAACAAAACGAATTGCCACAAGGAGCAATTGTTGCATCAAGGTATGACAATCATGAGATTTAAGGCCAAGAAGTCTTGAATCTTTTAAAGATAAAAGATTTTTTATATTTGAAGAATAACCTTCAGGGACCTTCATACCATAGAAAGAATTGCAAACCGCTCTCTTCTCTGCTCTTGACAAATTCCAAGGCCCGGGAGCCAAGTGGGTACGTCTCTCTCCATACTCGGGTTGCAAATCAGTTTTGACCCCCATGTTCAATAAGTCTAACCGAGCAGCAATCCTATCTTTATTTTTTCCAGGGATCTCTAGCAATGTACCAATGATACTATCGCAAACATTCTTCTCAATGTGCATAACATCTAGGGCATGCCTCACAGGGAGGTATTTACAATACTCCAGATCATAGAATTTTGATTTCTTCTTCCAACAAACTCTGTCACCATCATTCTCACCAACACTTCCCCCATTTTTCGAGCCCCATATATAATTAATATCTTCAACCATATGCAACACTTATTCTCCGGTTAATGGCTCGGGAGGCATGCCATATTCAGGTTTCCCATTAAAAGCTGCACGTTGCCTCCTATATGGATGATTGATTGGTAACCA
>NW_018921439.1:307867-337484 GCF_002207925.1 Prunus avium
GGAAGAGGGGCTAGGAAGGGGTGGGCAAGGCAAGGTCGTGGTGAGGTTGGTTGGGTTGGAAAGAGAGAGGGTGAGCGAGAAGGGGAGAGAGAGAGAGAGAGATTTTTAAAAATAATTTTTTATTAATTTTTTGTCCACATGGAAGTCCACGTCATCAAAAAAGGGGTCCCACTTTTCACATGTCAGCATTTAATAGAATCACTAACAGTTTGGCTAACAGAAGGGGCAATTTGTAGGGTTTCCGGGAGTTTGAGTATATACTCATAAATGTCTCTAAAATTGGGTATGAACTTGAAAATGACCCTATAGTTTAGGGGGTTTTATGTAGTTTGTCCTAAATTTTACAAACACTAATTTTGAACTAAATCTACCTGGAAAGCATAGCTCAATCTCTTTATATTCTATGCAGGTCTGTTAATTCTTTTACGCTTCTCATCCTCCACGTTTTTCTTCCCTTTTTTCACTGAACTGCGCACCGCTTTTTTTCTCTTTCTCTGTCATTTACCCTTCCTATCATTGTTTTCATCACTCTCTTTCTTCCTAGGAGCAAACAACAGAGAATCTTGTAGATACACAAACGATATAGTTCTCGTTTATCTTTACATTTTGGGGTTTACCCATTATCACAAACTCCACAAAATACAACAGTCCCAATTTGAATGAGTCCTCACTTCCTCTTTCGAACTTTAGGAATGCATTTTCTAAGTCATGGCAAGTAACGTGACTCATGTTGGTAAAAGGCGCATTCATAAATCGATTATGAGCATCCCCCGCAAACGTTATGCAAGGCTCAGTTCCACATTTCAGACCACTTATAAAACAAAAGTCCTTTACAGTGAATTGAGCCACACTAGACCGTATTGCATAACTAAGGCCCAGCATGTCCTTCACACCAAGTCCTCCGACTTGCCGAAGTGCCAAAGCATGCACAATTTAACCACTAAATGCAATTTTATGGAGGCCCACTAGGTGCCCAAAACAGCTCTGTCTAAATCTTTTTATAAGCGAGTCACTGAAATGCGCCCCAAAATTACACAGGACTGTACTCGCCAGACATATATTATTCACCTGCGCAGAATAGACCTCAAACCCATATTCCATTTTATACCTGCAACAGACACCTTCTGATTAAGAAAGAGAAGTGATACCCGCTCACAATATTATGTGAAATAACCCGATCCTTAAATAATATTTAACTAATATTTTATTAGAGGAAAAGACTAAACTACCCTTAGAATATTTTATTAGGTTTAAAGTTGACTCTTTGACCAGGAAGGAATTTGGGAAATCCACTTGTACCGTTGCACGGAGCACGATGAAACGAGTCCGTAGACACTTAATGGACTCAATTCGGACTTGTAACGAAGGAATTACGAGCAAAAATGTAAAAAAAGGACAAATTGGTAATTTTCAAAAACCAGATTTTAAAAATCTGATTTCCTCTTCTCTCCTCACTCTCTCTCTCTCCTTGCGTCTCCTCTCTCTCCCCAATACCACCCAGCCGACCACCTCCATAACCACCCAGCCGCCACCAGCCAGGAAGAGCTAATGTGGTAGCTGATGCCCTCAGCAGGAAGTCTTCTGGATCGTTAGCTTATTTTCGAGAGTGGTATGTGCCATGGTTAGTGGAGATGAGGAAATTGAGAGTTGGGCTAGGTAGGGATGAGCAAGGAACACTGTTAGCTACTCTCTATGTGAGACCAGTGCTAGTAGAACGAATAATTGAAGCCCAATCTCAAGATCCATTAGTCTGTACACTAAGATTAGAGGTGGAAAATGGCGACAGGAGGGATTGTTCAGTGAGGAATGATGGAGCCTTGATGGTAGGCATGAGATTATATATCCCTAATGATGAGGCACTAAAAAGGGAGATTCTTGAGGAGGCTCACTGTTCAGCTTTTGCTATGCACCCTGGCAGCACTAAGATGTATCGTACTCTGAGAGAACACTATTGGTGGCCTTTCATGAAGACACAGATAGCAGATTATGTCAGGAAGTGCCTGGTGTGTCAACAAGTTAAGGCAGAGCGATAGAAACCGTCGGGATTACTGCAGCCACTTCCGATTCCTGAGTGGAAGTGGGAGCACATTACTATGGACTTTGTATTTAAACTCCCTCGGACAAAAGACAAGCATGATGGAGTGTGGGTGATTGTGGATCGACTCACTAAGTCAGCTCACTTTCTACCGGTGAGAGCGAATTATACCTTGAATAAGTTGGCTAAGATTTTTATTGATGAGATAGTGAGACTCCATGGGGTACCAGTATCCATTGTTTTCGATAGAGATCCTCGGTTCACGTCCCGTTTTTGGACGAAGTTGCATGAGGCATTTGGGACTCAACTACGGTTCAGTACTGGATTTCACCCCCAGACAAATGGTCAATCCGAGAGAACGATTCAGACTTTAGAAGATATGTTAAGAGCGTGTGCACTGCAGTTTCAGGGTGACTGGAATGAGAAACTGCCACTCATGGAGTTTGCTTATAATAACAGCTTTCAGGCGAGTATAGGGATGTCACCATTTGATGCCTTGTACAGGAACCAATGTAGAACGCCTCTGTATTGGGATGAAGTGGGCGAGCACAGGTTACAGGTATTTGAGGATGTGGAAAGAACAAAGAAACAGGTGGAATTAATCAGAGAAAGGCTCAAGGCGGCCCAGGATCGACAAAAGAGTTATGCAGATAACAGGAGGAAAGATCTCCAGTTTGAGGTTGGTGATTGGGTATTTCTGAAATTATCGCCTTGGAAAGGCGTAGTGAGATTTGGGAAGTGGGGAAAACTAAGCCCTCGCTATATTGGGCCATATGAGATTGTAGAACGTGTGGGCCCAGTAGCATACAGACTTGCCTTGCCCGCAGATCTTTCCCGTATACACGACATGTTTCATGTGTCTATACTCCGGAAGTATATTTCAGATCCATCCCATGTCTTGGAAGAATAACCCTTAGAGTTGAAGGATGATTTAAGTTATGTGGAGCAGCCTGTTCAGATTCTGGATTGGAAGATGCAAGTGCTTCGATCCAGAGAGATTCCACTCGTAAAGGTCTTATGGAGGAGTCATATCGTGGAGGAGGCCACTTGGGAACCCGAAGAGCAGATGCGGGCCCAGTATCCTTACCTCTTCGAGTGACAGGTACGCAAATTTTGGGGACGAAATTTTAATAAGGGGAGTAGATTGTAATAACCCGATCCTTAAATAATATTTAACTAATATTTTATTAGAGGAAAAGACTAAACTACCCTTAGAATATTTCATTAGGTTTAAAGTTGACTCTTTGACCAGGAAGGAATTTGGGAAATCCACTTGTACCGTTGCACGGAGCACGATGAAACGAGTCCGTAGACACGTAATGGACTCAATTCGGACTTGTAACAAAGGAATTACAAGCAAAAATGTAAAAAAAGGACAAATTGGTAATTTTCAGAAACCAGATTTTAAAAATCTGATTTCCTCTTCTCTCCTCACTCTCTCTCTCCTTGCATCTCCTCTCTCTCCCCGATACCACCCAGCCGACCACCTCCATAACCACCCAGCCGCCACCAGCCAGCACCGGACCGACCGAGATCAGACCGACGTCGCACCCACAGCCAACTTCGACCTCCCTTCCGCGTTGCGCCGCCGCGAACCGACGGAAAAACCAGAAAAATTCCGTCGATTTTGACAGATTCGATCTCCCTCCTCCGATCACCAATCCAGTCAAGTGAGGCACCCGGGCACCAGGTGACCCGCAAGAGGGACCTTCGAAGGGTCCAGCTAGCTCAGATCACCAGTGAGTGAACTTTTTGTTTTATAATGATTTTATGCAAATTAATATATTATTTGATCTTGAATAAGTTTATTTAAAGAATCGATATTTCTATGAATCGATTTATTACTTTTAAGTATTTCTATTTATATGCTGCTGAGGGGGATATCCTTAAGGGATATAGGAAAAAGAAAATATAATTAAATATCAGGTTTAATGGCAGCAGAGTTTTAAGTAAACATGAATTTGTTTGTTCACTAATCTCTTCAGAATTTTATATATTTTTAGAAACCACCATAGGTACCCAAGATTACATGTGTTGCCTTCGGTTATAATGATGTCTACGGACATCCAGTTGCATGCTGGCAGTTGGTGTTTATATTCTTGTGTTTGTCTGACAGGTGTAATGTTGGGACTGATATAAGTACAGGGAAGACTCTGCTGAATTTTCGACAGAAGTCAAAGCCCCCGTTTTAATTAACATTTGACTATAAGGGCAACCAAGTCAATTGTGTTCGACACTTGCCAGGTGTTGGACACGCACAGGGTCAGGCTTGGATTTCAAAGTGGAATTTGGGTCGGGTCCTGTCATTATGAACACAATAAGATACAGCAGTGATACCTACTCACAATATTATTAACACATTTTCAACACATTAATATAGATAATTAATACCTACAAACACTATTTTCAACACATTAAGATACATAATTCATACCTACTAACACTATTTTCAACACATTAAGATATAGAACTGATACACTATTTTTAACACATTGATACACTATTTTCACCTACAAACATTATTTTCAACATATTAAGATACATAAGTGATACACTATTTTCAACACATTAAGATACATAATTTTTACCTACAAACACTATTTTCAACACATTAAGATATATAATTGATACCTACTACAAAATGCATTGATCCTTATGCATCCCAAATCATCTCATATTCACAGTTAAGATCTTCAATTTTCTCTTCTACGTTCTACTTCTAATGGTACGTATTATTTGTTTTCCAAGCCCTATTAAATCACTAAAATGATGCCCTACACTCACACCACTAGATGGGCAAAGCAGGATTAGATTGAGGGTCAAAGCAAACAATAAAGGTTCCTGGAATTTTAAGAAAAGACAAGCAACAAGCAAATAAGCAAAGCAGCAGCTGCAAATCTTTAGGGATTTATGATGCCGATTAACTAGGAAGAAGCAACAACTATAAATCTACACTTCAACAAATTACCACAAACAATAGCAAAAATAAAACCCAAATTTTGGAAAGAGGAAAGAATATTTAAACTACAGCAATACTTTAAAAAAGAGTTAACTATACTTCAACAGATTACTAAAAACTAGAAAACACAACACACAAAGCAACTGAAGCCAATTTATATTTTTGTAAATACATCTGGTACCGAGAAAGAGTACTCTTACGCAGAAAATCAAAGCCCTAAAATCCTAAACAAAAATTAAACATTAAGTGAGTGCAATATAAAATGCAAATCTTAATATGAAAGAGAGAGAGGGAATTCAAGAGAAACGTATCGATTCTGTCCAAAGAAAATAGGAGATTGTATTGAGAGAGGAGAATATTTTTAAATGAATTCAGAGGCGAGATTGGAAAATGCGAGGCAGGACACGTGGCCTAAGGGGAAAGTGCAGCGTACCCGTTTGTATTGTAAGCTTGCTTTTTCTCTTCAGACGTTCAGATGACTTTGGATGGCTGGGAAATAGAAAGACTAGATGAGGGAGGTTCTGTGATAAGAGAAGAGGATGTGAAAGAGAAAGACTAGACAAGGGAGTTTCTGCGACAAAAGAAGAGGAATACACAAATTTATGTCTGGTATGTTAAATTTTAGGTGTTATGATTATGGTTTATTCATAAATTAATTAAGAAAAAATGCGCGATTGTAAGGAAGAAGAAAATTAATGAAGAACAAAGGCGCATTTTTTTCCAAAAGAGAGGGCCACTTGACATATGAGCTAAGGGGAAACTACAGCCTACCCGTTTATACCGCAAGTTTGTTTTTTCTTCTAAACCGTTCATATGCATTTCAAGGCCTGAAATTGATTATCATATAAAGTTCTCACATAGCTGTTGTCACCTGATTCGAGCGAGAGAATGGAAATGAATGAAAGTTCCAGACTCTTCATGTACCAAAAAGACCCAATAATACAAACGTAGGATGAGACAGCCAAAAACCGCATCCGACGGTTTGAATTAAAATTAGACCCTTTTCATTTCCCTTCACCCACCCACACTTCACTCGACTCAGCATCCTTAATTTTACTCCCCTTTTCAATATCGCCACCCTTATCCCTCTCCCCTCCTCTCTTCCCCCCTCTCCTCTCAAGTCTCTGAGACTCTCTCTCCAATGGCCAATGTCCTCCGAACTTCTCCTTTCGGGGCACCTTTTGCACAACTTCCTTCCACTCTCTCGCCAAACTCCCAAAAACCTTCATATGTTTCGTTTAGACAAAGCCAGAGCGGCAGCATACCTTATCTCACTCTAAGCTCTCTCCGGTTCTCTCACTTGCCGTCCCTCCGGTTCGCCAAGTTCGTTCCTTTGGCTTCTCAAGGTGAAACCGAAACTACTGAGACCGTGGAGGAGGTTCGACAGCCCGAAGAGATCGAGGTATTATTTATTTATTTATTCATTTTTCTTTAAGTTTTTAGATTTTTTTTTCCCTAAATTCCAGAAACGATTAGAGATGAACCAGAATTTTAGGTTTAGAGTTTGTAAGGTGGTTTGGTTGATGATTGAGAAATTGATTTTCTAAAAAAAAAAGAAAAAAGTAGAAACCAAGCATAAGATTACTTTATTTTCCTTGGGTAAATTGGTAGGATTATGAAATGTCGCATTAGCATCATGTTCATGAATAAATCAAATCCCTCCTGCCTGCGTTTGAGTTACACTTTTTCTAACACCATGTAAAAGCTTGAAACAAACCTCCCTCTCTTTTGAAAAAGAAGGAAGTATCTACACTGAACTTCCATATTACAGTAGATATCCATATAATTCTTATTGGTAGCGGTATGGTTTCCATTTTAAGATATGTTTCAGTTTCAATTTGAAGATAGAATCATTGTTTCCAGTGGTGAAGACATAATGCAAGGCGTTTTATGTCTCTCCTGTGAAGAATAAAGCTTTGCAAAGCATTAACGTTCCTCTCTTACCTTTGCCTCCACCTTTTAAGAAACTAGGCGGAATGACTTATTTTTCTCTTTCTTTCTAGATGGTGATAACAACATTACTAAGTATATTGATTTACATGATATTTGAGCTTAGTTACAAATTTACGAGACTTAGAAACTGTAATGAAGATGATGATGAAAAAATGTTTAATTTTTATCAAATTCACTGCACCAAAAGGAGGTTAGCATTATCTTTAAGAATGAGAAAGAGGTTTTTGTAAAATCGCTATGTCTAAGCTGCTCTTTTGTGGTCTATTTGTTTCTGTACCATGTTTTTAAAAATGACTCCAATTCTTAAATATAGAGATATTGAAATATTGAGATTGATTTCAGTTTGTTTATGATTGTGAAATATTTTTTTATGTATGTAAATTTTTTTCTTATTCAACTTTGTTTGCACACAGTTCTCTCTTATTTATGTTTTTTTTTCAGATAATGTTCAGTTGATGGTTCGTCGTTTCTTTCCTCATTTAATAATTTTAATTCAATATAGGAACCATGTAATTACAAACTGATTAACTGACCTGGATTGGTGTCACCTTTTTCTAATATAGTTAAACATCATTGCCTGTTATTTTAAATTCGGTTTCCCTATTGTAGATATTACTTAAACTTGTTAGTTCAGAACTGTTTAGCCTTAAGGTCTGTGTGACGGATTAGAAAAAAGAAAGAAGAATTGGCTGATGTTTGCTTAGTTCAATGCGTAATTGATGTAGACTCTTTACTCATAAATTTTGAAGACCCAACGACATTTATTTTCTCTTTCCACTATTGAGTTTTGCATATCTTGTCGGGAATCAGAGCATGTCATCTACATGATATTAGGATTATAATATCTTTACGTTTTATGTTCAAACTCTTTAATTGTATCAGACCAGGGCAGGGATGGTGAGTCATGTTGCCAAAGAGATTCTGGTGTCATTTAAAAGAAATTGTTAACCAGTTAGATTGTTATTTTACATCTATGTATAGTTAGTGTGTGTGTGTGTTCTTTTAAAAGAAGAAACATTCGTTCTGAGGTTCCTGGCATCTTACTTATGTTTTCCAATTATATAAATGGAAAATGTTTTGTATAAAAATGATTTCTTTATCCACACTTCAAAAATAACAAAAATTGTTGTTTTTCGGTTCCCTACTTTTCTTACTTTTTCTAATAACTATGTAACAGGACTCTTCAGATGGTGCAGTAAGTGTGGAAGATAGTACAAGCGACGGTGAAGAAAGTGGTACAAGTATTGATGATGAAGGTGATGCTGAGGAAAAACCTGCTTCAGCCGTCATAGCATCACTGCAATTATACAAAGAAGCTTTGGCCAGTAACGATGAATCAAAAGTAGCTGAGATAGAATCCTTCCTCAAATATATTGAAGATGAGAAAATAGGTCTTGAAAAGAAAGTGGCCTCTTTGTCTGAAGAACTGTCAGCAGAGAAGGTTCGGATTTTGAGGATAAGTGCAGATTTTGAAAATTTCCGTAAAAGGACTGATCGGGAACGCATTTCTCTGGTAACAAATGCTCAGGGGGAAGTTGTGGAGAGTTTGTTGCCCGTAGTAGATAATTTCGAGAGGGCTAAAACACAGATTAAGGTGGAGACGGAAGGAGAGGAGAAGATCAACAATAGCTATCAGAGCATTTATAAACAGTTCGGAGAGATCTTAAGCTCTCTTGGTGTTGTCCCTGTTGAGACAGTGGGGAAGCCCTTTGATCCGTTGGTAAGTCATTCAACCCTTTTGGTCATGCATAGGTGAATACTTATTAGCATAGAAATGACGCCCTTCCTGACATCCAGTGTTGGACATTTTCATTTGTCTGCTCAGTTTATAGTGAGGAGTTAATTTTAGTTACAAGTAGGTGTATAAGAGAAGACAACAGAATTATACTATCAATAACCATAAGCCCAAATTTTATCCTTTTACTGGAGGGTGCACCAATTACAATAAATTCCTCCTGATCAATACTGATGTAGGATAAGGGTGAATTGTAAATTTTGGTAGTTTAGCGCAAGCGAAAACAATGGAAAACAGAAAATAGAACGAACAAGGATAGGTCTGGAATCACTCCAGGGGTTTGGCTTCACACCAAGGAGTCTCCAATCCTAGAGACAATAAACTTTTCTTAATATCTCAACAACTGAATTTTAAAGAACTACATGGGGGGTATTTATAGCAAACTAAAACCTAGAGACAATAGAATATAAAACGCTTACTAAAACAGAAATCCTAATCCACCAAGGAACTAATTCAAATAATCTAGGAAACTAAAATAAAATCCTACTAAAATCTGGAAACTAAAATCCTAGTGAAATCTGGAAAACTATAGAATCTAGGAAACTAATAAATCAGGAAACTAACTAATGATGTCCGCATCAATTCCCCCTGGCTGAAAAGATCTCGACTCCGGTGAGATAAAGTTGTAATAACACTCCAAAATGTCGGGATCAATGTGCGGCAGGTCCTCCTTTGTAATCCGAGTACTACGAGAATCTGGTTTAACTTCCACTTGATTCTTCAAGCGTAATGATATGTAGAGCTTTGGCTTTGCCTACTTTGTCTTGCTCTTTGTTTGGTATAGATTGATTCACGAGCTTGGGTTGAAGTGGCTTCATCGTGATCTTCTTTCCTTTAAGGATGAACGATTGTATATTTTCTTGACCCAAGATGGTAAAATTGTGATCGTAGATCCATGGTCTTCCCAAGAGAATATAACTCACATCCATATCCACCACATCACACCAAACATGATCTTTGTTAGATGAAAACTGTATAGGAACGTGACACCATTGGCTAACAGGGATAGAAGATGTATTGGCAATCCATGCTACTCTGTATGGCACAGGATGCTTCTCGGGCGACAAACCAGGACGCGAAACAGTTAGTGTTGACACCACAGTGATACAACTCCCATTATCTATGATACCTTCCAATCTTTATCTCCAGACGTGATGTAAGTGTGGAAAATGGAAGTCCTATGCCAATCCTCAGTTTCCTTACTAGGTTGAGCCAAAGTACCCCTTAGTACTGCTAATGCTGGATGAGGGACTTCAAAATCGATTCCACAATCTTCATCAGGTTGTTGGGGTTCATAAATATCTTCCTCGAATTTGCCTTGATTGTTAGTTGGTTCGTTAATGTGTGCACACAGATTTCTTGTTGCCTCCTTCGTTGGGCATTGGACAGCAAAGTGTCCAAAACCTTGGCATCTGTAACATCTTTGCATTCAACTACCACGTGTATCAACTAGCACTCCTTTTCTTTTGGCAGTTTTTACTCAATTAGTTGTAGATTTTGGAGTCGTAGAACTTGGAGTCACAGATGTGCCAACATGAAAATTAGATCTTTGAGAATCAGTTTGCTCGACTACATTGGACGACTTTAAATACTAATCTAATTCTTGTACCATCTGAAAAACCCTCTTTGAAGCTTTGGAGGAGTTAAACCGAGAAAGTCATCCTTTGATCTTCTCTTATGTCACATCGCAACATGAATTCCTCAAATTTTGCAATATATTCAGCAACAGACATGTTGCCTTGATGAAGAGTTTGTCACTCATCCAACAAACATTGTTGATGTGATAATGTTACATATTTGTGCTTCAACGTTTCTTTCATCTCAACCCAATGGATGATTGGTCTTCACCAGCTCTCTCTAGTTGTGTTTCAACATTGGTCCAAAATAATCTAGCTTGACCCACCAATTTTATCTTAGCAAATCTCACCCTTCGAGCTTCAGACATGTCATGCCACTCAAAATAGCGATCCGGAATGCTTTAGGATTTAGCTTACCATCAAAATTAGGAGCGTTAACTTTCACTGATCTCATCACCTTTTCATCAGGGTCTGGCTCATAGCCACGATGAAAATTTTGCCTTTCGTCATCTCGATTATACCTCCTATAATTATGTCTCTCTGTGTCCCGGTCATTCCTTCTATCACGATGTTGTCGATCACGATTCCTCTCTTCTCCCTTCACACTTGCTTCATCATGTTGATTAGCTGCTTCTATGCCTGCGACGATCAATGGCTCCAAATCGTCCTTCAAAGTCTGTAAACCGACAATAAAAAAGTTCCAATCTGGTGGACTGCTCTTTGATGACAGTGGTCAGTTCTGCCATCTTCTGCTTTGTCATATTTTCCATCATCTGAGCAATCCATTCAAGGTCCATCACTGGCTGGTCTGTCTTACCAGTCTTAGTTGGAGCCTTCACTCGACACACGACGTAAAGAACAAGAAAACTTAAGATTTTGAACCCAAGGAAAGACGAAAACCTGGCTCTGATGCCAAATTTGATGTAGGATATGGGTGAATTGTTAATTTAGGTAGTTTAGCATAAGCGAAAACAATGGAAAACAGAAAATACAATGAACAAGGATAGGTCTGGAATCACTCCAGGGGTTTGGCTTCACACCAAGGAGTCTCCTATCTCTGGAAAATAAAGTTGTCTTAATATCTCAACAATTGAATTTTAAAGAACTACATGGGGGTATTTATGGCAAACTAAAATGTAGAGACAATAGGATAAAAATCCCTTACTAAAACAGAAATCCTAATCTACCAAGGAACTAATTCAAATAAACTAGGAAACTAAAATAAAATCCTACTAAAATCTGGAGACTAAAATACTCGTGAAATCTGGAAAACTAGAGAATCTAGGAAACTAACTAATGATGTCCACATCAAACACTATGTCTGTCTTGATGGCCAATAACTACATGTGCAGAATTTTGCCATTTTGTTAGTTGACAAATGACTTCTATCTTATGATTTGCTTTATGCAGGTAAGATACCAAGTTGGCTCGAAATTCAATCAATTACTTGATGAATATTATCAAGTACTTAGTCAATTTTGTTCAGGTTTGATGAAGACCTGGATACGGTTTTAAGTCAGACCAAATCATGATTGAATCGAGCCAATTTGGTGAGTTCATGAGAGTGAAAACTACATGTCACCTCTTTTGCAATAGTGGGATGAACACCTAATTATAGCGTTTAGGTTATTAAATGGTTAAATCTTATGAAAAGTTTGTCTGACATGACACTTGGTATGCACTCTTTATATCTTTTAGGACACAAACAATTTTTGCAATTCCTAATACTGAAACTTGAATTTGCAATTTTCTTATACAAGTTGCATGAAGCAATCATGCGTGAGGACTCCACAGAATTTGAAGAAGGTGTTATAATCGATGAATTTCGCAAGGGGTTTAAGCTTGGTGACAGGCTTTTGCGTCCGTCGATGGTAAAGGTATCAGCTGGTCCAGGGCCTGCCAAGCCAGAGCAGCAAGTTCCTCCTTCTGAAGAACAGGATGCCAGTGAAACCACCGAGGAGGGCAGCACAGAAACAGAGTCAGCTTAAAGATCAGATACTCAGTCTATTTTCAGTTTTGTATCAGCAATAGTAAGTTCATTTGTAATTCAATCAGTAGGCTAGTAAATTTTGTTGGGCGTGATTGTTTCTGGTAGCATATTACTGTTAATTTTATTTTTTTTACCGAGAAAATGATACCGGTTTGAGGGAATCATCATATTACTGTCAACACATTTGTTTCTGTGTTAGGACCTGAGCACGTGCTGCCTTGAGTACTCATTTGGATGTGCTTGAATGTTTGGTGCTTTAGTGCACAATATTGTCAAAATATCAATTGGAATTTTTATTTGTCGGTGGTTGTGTTATAAGTTGTTAATGGGATACCAAGTTTTATCTCTGCTTTGGTTTTGGCTAGTAAAGGAGAATCACAGGTTTGGAAGGGTTGTATTTATAACAAAGTAAAGACTTGCTATATAGTTACTAACCTAAAAAATAATTTCGACCGAAAAAAAAAAAAAAAAAAAAACTAAACTTGATGTACAAACTAGGTTGGTGGAAGAGGAGGGAGGAACTACACAGGTGTACAAACTCAGAGGGTATTTAGGTAGGGTGTGGTTGAGTTGAGGAACGAGAGAGAGAGAGATAGAAGAGGAAGAAACAGGAAAAGTAGAGGATTGGGAAACAAATAAAGCAGGAGGAATTTTGAGATGAAATCAAAGGGGTTTTGATGAAATTCATTTGCTGTAGCAATTGGAGTTGATTGAGAACAAAGATTCTCACAATCTGATTTTCCATTTAAATAGTAATTAGGACACAATGAGTATTTTATACTTAAGCTGACACGTCAGCTCAACAAACTAATTAATTTCTTTAACAGCGTCCGAAGATTGATTTTGATATTTGACTTCAAACAACTTTAATAACTTCCTTTAATAGCATTACAACATTGACTTTGATCTTTGACTGCAAAGTGCTATGAAATTTTATAAAATACTTTTATTTAAGGGACACCTTTTAGGGTTCATTATGATTTTGTTTTTAAACATCTAAACCATCTATTTTTCAAATTTTAATTCATAGATTATTTTTCAAAAAATTAGAAAAATTGAAAACCATTATTAATAAATTTTAAGTTGCCTATGGGTTCGCCTGAGTTGGTGGGTCCCACGCCTTTGCCAGGCTTGACCTTGTGCTCTGAAGCCGTTCGCAGGACTAGACCCTATCCTGCCCGGGCAAAAGGCCTAGCGGTGTTCTTGCTCTAGGAGATAGAGAGCTGCTTTTTCTGTTCCATATACCTTCTCATACTCTTTTATTAAAAACAAAATCCTTTTTCTTTTTTCTTTTTTTTTTGAACAAGGGAGGGGTAAGAACCCCCAACAGCCAAAGAAACTAAACAACACAAATCATACGATCTTTGTATTGCTAGAAGGACAAAAGTGAACGAAGGGTAGCTGACGGCTATTACTGTACTCACCAGTCAACCTACTTTGATGATTTGGTTGCACCTCCTCCACTCTCTTTCTCACTCACTTTCACTCTCACTCTGCCCGAGAGAGCAATAACTCCCAATTAGAAACGCCAACACAATTTGGGTGTCTGGTTCCTGAAGAGACCACTGAAACTATAAAACTCTATCTTCAAGACTTGAACGCATCCGTCGCCTGAGAGGAGGAGGCCCCTTGCCCTTGGGTAATAAACTCCCTGTGAGTCTCTTCTCTCTTTCATTCTATCTACCTCTGTTCTCTACATATTATCAGAGTGAGAGAGAACTTTTATGTTCTTAGCTCCTTAAGTTTCCATCAAGTTTTGTATCTCATGCTGCAAAGTTTTTATATTATTTTCCAAAGTTTTAATACATATTATATGTATATTATATAATTTTAGATTTAAAATTGTCATGTGTTGGGAGCTACGCTCTGCATCACTTGATTACATATGACTTTGCAGGTTATATTATATAAGAATGTTTTTTTGGCCAAAGATTCTCAGTCAGAACTGAGAAAACAAAAAACAGAGCTGCCAAAAACAAAAAATAAATAAAAAATTTGTTTTAGGAATGATTTTAATGGATACAACAGCTTGGATTTGAATTAACTCTGGAGGGAGAATTCTTGTACAAAATAATATTTCTCTCACTGTGAATATGGTGGTACTCTGAATATATAGAAATAGAAAAAATTTTGCTCTTCAATTTGATAATTTCTGTAGCAACGGTAGAATGCATGTTTTCTTTGCCCATGAGAGTAATTTCCAATCTTTTCTATATTTGACACTAGGCAGGTTAAAAAGAAGTAACAAAAAGACACTTGGTCACATGGAAGAAGACAATATTAACCAGACTCTTTTGACAAAAGAGAAAAGTATACAGGACAATGGTGTTGAGGATAAGGAGGAGGATGAGAATTTGCCACTCAAAAACAAGGTATGGAGGGAAACCAAGAAGATGTGGGTCGTGGCTGGCCCTGCTATCTTCACCAGAGTTTCCACATTCGGAATAAATGTCATCAGTCAAGCCTTCATTGGTCACATTGGCTCTACACAACTAGCTGCATTTTCGCTTGTATTCACCGTGCTTGTCAGGTTCGCAAATGGCATCCTGGTACGTTTACAATCTTCTTATTTGCACAAGCATTCATCACCAGGACAACAGCAACCCAGCATAAAATACAACTCTTGCTTTCTGGCTAATTTTAACAATTTGAACTCCACAGTGAATTTGAAAGCGTTGGATATAAACTTGATTAGATGGGTAAGAATATAGTTGCAGATCCAAGCTTTTAAATTATATTATGAACTTTTTTTTTCTTTTAAAAATCCTAAAAACCTTTTAAAATTAATTATTAAAAAATTTGAATAAACTTGCCAAAATATTAAGACTTCATTAAAACATAACAAAGGACGAAAAAGACCCTCCATAGCAAATCCCTTCAGTTCCTCCAGCTTTCTACAGCTTCTCCAAAGCAAGCCCCAATCACCAGCTCCAATTCCAGATAAACAAAGACTTTCCAAACCCAATTTTGCATCAGAATCCTCATCTGCACAGAACCCATATTCTGTACTGGCATCAAAAACTTGTTCAAAACCTTCCCCACTGCAAACCAAGATTGACAATTCTTTCAAAGAAGGTAAATTGAGAATCCACATGAGCAAACGAGGCCTGGAGAGATTGATACACAAATAGGTGAGCTGGGTGCATCCTGCAGAGAGAGAAGTACCTCGAATTGTTGAGGGACAAAAGGAAGAGACTAAGAGAAGGAGATGATCAGCAAAAGTGGTTGAATTTGTGGTGATGAACGGGGGGGCATAGATTTTTTTTGGGGTGGGGCGGGGTGTGGTGGGGGGTGGTGGTGTGAGAGTGAGAGTTGTAGTGGCATATACAATTCTGTTTTGTGTGTGTTAGCGTTTTGATGGCAGCGGAAGCATGGGCGGGCAGGGGGGAGGTAGCTGAGATTGGATGGTGGTGTCTTGTTTTTTTAAAATTTTTATTCTTTTTGTTTTTGGATCTCTTTTTTTTTTATAATTCAATTCAATTATTATATTAGTTTTAAAAAAAAATTTAACAGAAAATTAACAAATTGGATCACATTGGCAAACGGTACTAAACACAAAGATTAAATTTGCCAAATTAAAAACACAGGACTAAATTGGCTAACACGGTAAAACACAAGTACCTCAACAACAACGTTATAATTTATCCTCTGTTTTCCAAATTATTGAGGTGTGGTTACAATACACAATTAGTTAATGAAGTCATCTTGCTCAATTAAAACCTTCACATAATCTGAGGGATGTTTCTGAATCTGTTATTCTACAGCTGGGCATGGCTAGTGCGCTAGAAACTCTTTGTGGTCAATCATACGGTGCGAAACAGTACAACATGCTTGGAATACATCTTCAGCGGTCATGGATAATTCTGTTTTTAAGCACATTGCTCCTCATTCCTCTTTGCATCTTTATAACCCCGATTTTAGAGGCTTTAGGCCAAGAAGATTATATTGCAGAAGAGGCAGGATATATTTCTCTATGGGTGATCCCTGTGCTTTTTGCTTTTGTTCTATCCTTTACCTGCCAAATGTACTTACAAGCACAGAGCAAAAATATGATCATTGCTTATGTGTCAGCAATTTCAATTGCAATCCACATATTCCTTTCATGGCTTTTGACTGTGAAATTTAAGTTGGGGGTTGCCGGTGTAATGGTGTCGACTGTTATAGCATATTGGCTACCCAACGTCGGTCAGCTGTTGTTTGTTCTATGTGGAGGATGCCCGGAAACATGGACAGGCTTCTCAACCTTAGCTTTTACAGATCTCTGGGATGTCCTCAAGCTTTCTCTGTCATCTGGTGTTATGCTTTGGTAAGACCTTATTGTTAGTTTTGGTTTTACCTATGGTGTTTTTCTGTCGTTCCTTAGTTCATCTTTCTTTACATGCATGCGTAATTTGTTAGGATACTACTGATTTCGCTTATTTGAGAAAATCTGGATGGTCTATATAGCCCAGAAAATTAACTTTTGTGTAATATATACTTCTATTTGAAAATATGAAAAAAGGGTAAGAAGATCTTTCAGTAATACCTTCTAGTACATAAATAAAAAAAATAAAAAAACTGGTACCCCAGGACTCCTAGCAGTAGATATTCAGAAGAATGATATTGATATGGTTGTTTTGGGATGAATGTCTTATGACTCCTTATAGTAGTAGTACATATTTGGAGCTTCTAAGTAGAAATCTGATTTCCCTTTGCAGTCTTGAGCTTTGGTACAACACAATCTTGGTTCTTTTAACCGGAAACATGGAAAACGCAGAAGTCTCTATCGATGCTCTATCTATTTGGTAATTTTTCAGAGCTTTCCTCCGTCTCGTGATCATTTTCATATGTCCTTTCGCCTTTCGTTTTTATATATACGTATATTGTGTCATCCAACTGTTTCAAAACCTACTTTTCTTTTTTTCTTGTTTTTTACATTTTCATGTGTTCAATGTAAACATTGCAGCCTCAACATTGTTGGGTGGGAAATGATGATATCCCTTGGTTTCCTGGCTGCAGTAAGGTACTTATTATTCTCATTATCATTTTTCTTCAGAAAATAAGATGATTTACTGATGTTTGGTTGAAATGTTCTAGTGTACGAGTGTCGAATGAACTTGGAAGTGGTAGTGCAAAAGCGGCAAAGTTCTCTGTTAAGGTTATTGTGTCGATATCATTTTCTATTGGGTTTGTGCTGTTCTTGCTTTTCCTATTCTTGAGGGAACGTCTTGCCTATATTTTCACCAACGATGAAGAGGTAGCTACAATGGTTTCCAACTTGTCACCTTTATTGGCATTCTCCATACTCTTGAACAGTGTTCAACCAGTGCTCTCAGGTACTATTGCTATTTCTCTGATACTCTCACTCATATACGAAGGATATCAATTTCCTTTCATGTCATCAAATTTCAGTTAATTTCAACGTTTATCAGTATTTGATGACACAAAAGAAAAACACGAAAGAAATCACTTAACATTTCCTTTTCCGATAACGAATTTTATATCGACAGGAGTTGCTCTCGGAGCTGGATGGCAGAGTATTGTAGCATATGTGAACTTAGCGTCCTATTACCTTATAGGGATTCCTGTTGGGGTAGTGCTTGGTTATCCTCTAAAGCTACAAGTCAAAGTGAGCTATTTTAATCTTCTTCTCACTCATAGTAGTTACTGGTTTGATTTTCTTCTTCAAATAACTGATTGCATCAAGTCTCTTGTGTAGGGTGTTTGGATTGGAATGTTATTTGGAACATTTGTCCAAACTGTTGTTTTACTCATACTGACCTACAAAACTGATTGGGATAAACAGGTATGTTTAATTTTTTTTATTTTTTGATACGAGAGATATTTGAAGAGGGGGGTTTTCTCACACACACGCTGTCAATGTGCCATAGGGATGGGGGTTCGAACATGAGACCACTAATTTGCAAGTCAAGGCACTTTCCACTTGTTTTCTTTGTTGCTTTACTCTAAATTTTTACTTCAATGCGAAACTCAAGTACCTAATTCACACCAAGCAATTAAAACTAGTATGAATATTTGCAGGTAACAATAGCTCGTGGACGTGTTAGCAAGTGGGAAGTAAGAGATATTGGAGAATCGAGCCCCGAGACATAAAATCTCTGGCTTTTATCAACTCTCCTTCAATTGCAGTATTATTCTTCATATTATTTTATTATTGGATTAGTAATAGTTTGGTTCATACACTTCCCAACATTGGCCGGTCTGTCATGCTAACCATCAAGTTCACCACTTGCTCATTTGTTCCTTACATGGATGCCAAACAGATGACACATGGATTGACTACTGTTATATGGACCACAAAATTGTTAGCGAGTCCTTACTTAGTTAGAATTTTGATTCCTTACTATGTTAGGATTTTGGTTATTTATTCATTTATCTAGTTCTATTACAATTGAGATTTATTTCCTATTGTAATTTATTTGTATTTTCTATTGTAATTTGGATTTATTTCCTATTTTATTTAGAGTTGTACTTCTTTATAAATACATTTATATTGGATAAGAATAAATATATAAGCATATATGAGCATAATTGAATATTTGCCATACATTGTTTGACATGGTATCAAAGCGAGTTGATTGACTGGGCTTGAATTGGGCCTTTACCCTTACCCAATATGTGTTGTTAACATGTTGGGTTTGAATGTTTATCTCTACCCCTTAACCAATACGTGGTGTTCATGTGTTCAGCTTGAATGATTGACTTCGATGAGGACTTGGCTCTACGTGTGGCCCACTATGTGATAGTCCCACGTGAGGGGGCGTGTTGAAGAATATAAAGTCACACATCAGAAACTTAACAAAATAAAATACAATATATAATGAATGGCTTGGTGCCACTTAAGCTCGTAGCATGGCTTGGTGCCAAAATAAAGGTTTTTTCGCTCGGCGTTGCGTGTTATTTGGCGTGCTTGTGCTCGAGCTTTTCCCGTATTGTAATGAACTATGGTCGGGCTAAACGGTGCTTGATGGGACAATACGCGCGGGTTCGTGGAATCAGTACATTTTACAGGCTTGTTACAACCTCCCAGCGTGGCGGGTTGCATATTTGCTTGGCGCGACACATGGACCATGACTTGTGCAAGCGCATATGACAAATTCTTGCCTACTCCGGTTGGGCTCCTTTCTCAGTTAAGTGTTGTACTGGGTTAAAAATATATTTAGACCCAGCTTTAGGTTTTTTGGGCCTCAACACAACTCAAAAGACATACTTATCAGTTGTCCACGGTTGTGATCCTGGGGTATTACAAATGTTTTCCCTAATATACATCTATATTAAGTGCAACTTGTTTTGCAGTATTTTTGTCATATCATATATGATCGTATACTTATTGATAAGCACATGAACCTTTCATTTCATTTCTTTTAGATTTTTCTTTGGAAGATCTCACTTGGTGAGGGCGTTTCATCTTTTGAATTTGAACGGGGCTCCCACTATCTCTTTTGGAATATAGCCATTTCTAAAATGCTTATTCAAGATACTATTCATCTTATATGAATAAGTCAGGTCCTTGAATGAAGTTCATACTTCATGTCATCATATGATTTTATTGTGATCAAGAAAGTTACGTATTAACTTTCACCATTGCAATATGGTAGGTGTGTCTCATCATTTATGATCAACTTCTTGGAGCTTAAATGTGGTGAGTTGATAAAAGGAGTTGAATTGTTGCTTTGTTTGATAATTCACTTGTGGTTTACTATCATTCCTTTTACTAGTTTTGCAACAAGCTTCTATTTAACTTCTTTAATAGATATGACATCTTTTAGGTGATCTAGGATGCCTCCACAAGATTGTTTATCAAACTATAAAGTTGTATAAACTATAAAGTTGTAAACTTTATGTTTAAGATAATAATTTCAACTCTATTACCGTTTATTTGGACCTTTTTTCTGTTTAAACCCCACACTTCTCTTAGTTCACCCCATGTTCTAAGTTCATCTCATCTTTTAATTTAAATTTTCACAATTTCTAAGAAAACCCCACTATCTTCCCAAATTACCTTTAAATACATCCCAAACTAAAAAAATAAGAAATAAAAGAGATTTTCTATTTAAACCCCACAATTTTCTTTGTTCCCAGCAAAAAAAAACGCACAAATAGAACCCTAAACCCGAAATTTAATACTTTCTAGAGAAAGAGAACAATTTTACCTCTCTCCAAGAACTGTAACTGGAATTCCAACACTTGGGTATTGTTGAGTTGATAATCAACAAGCCTTTCCATTAACTCCCACGCATATTTAAAAAGGTAGGCTCATTAATTTTCTATATCTTTAAAAGAGAAGAGTAATTTGGCAATAGGATGTAGAGGAGTTTGTATTTTGAATATTTTTTATAAAAACTCTTCCGAAGAATCGTGACTGAAATGAATTGGGCCGAAATGATACGACTGTTTCACAAACCAGTGTATCATTGCATGTGACATAATTCATTAATTTCTGTCCAATGAATATTTCTTTTAACCGGTGCAGATAAAGAGATGCAACCAATACCTATGTATCTGTGCAATGTTCCATGACCCTGCAACCCTTCATGTAAGTTTTCACAAACATTGTAGCTTCACATGACACTTTTCATAAAATATAATAATATATTACATCTTTCCAATTGCAATACAAGCAACACGTGGTGCTTGCAACTTTCCAATTGCGCACTCGGTGTTCACCGTTGGAGTTTGTCTGCTCCTGTCTGGTTTCTAGCTTCTCATGCAATTCATCCTTGATTCTAATAGAAGAATCAAATAGTAATTAGTACTGCTATGTGTATGTCTTGACTTTCGGGTGATAAATGTGTATTAATTAATAAGGTCATAAACTTAAATTTGGTGCAACAACCCTTCATAAGAAGGGTTGTTGCAATGTTCAGGTGCCGTGAATTTCTGGTGCAGCTAATCTCCATAGTTGATTTCTATAGTACTCTGTAAAAGTGTCCCAAAGGGGCTTGCTTTTGTATGTATGTAATTTGGAACTTATAGCAGGTTAGACAGCAACAGAAGAAGCTAGCTAGAGTACCCTTGGTTACACACTAACATGGGAGAAGACATCACAGATAATCTTCTGATAAGAGAGGCAAGTGCACAAGGGAATCGTGTTGATGATAAGGATGAAGATTTGCCACTCAAAACCAGGGTATGGAATGAAAGCAAGAAGCTGTGGGTGGTGGCTGGGCCTGCTATATTCACCAGAGTTTCCACCTTTGGAACAAATATCGTCAGTCAAGCCTTCATTGGTCACATTAGCTCTACTGAATTAGCTGCATTTTCACTTGTATTCACCGTACTTGTTCGGTTCGCAAATGGCCTCTTGGTATGTTTATTTTCAATTTAGTCTCATGAAACTGATGGGAGTATTTATTTCATAGATATTCCCAAGTAGCGTAATTGAGCCATTCATTGTTGTCATTTAGTACATAAGAATATTCATGAATTTGTTGAACACAAGTAGTTCAGTTTCAATTTCTGTTCACGTATTCTGTGAGTTGTTTGTTTGTTGTTAATGTATTGAAAATGAACACAAATTCACGTATATGGATTCGAATATTACTAATTGTTTATGATATGTCATATCTATGAAATGCATTTCAAATGGAAGTCAATGAAATAAAATCCCAAAACTATATATACATATTGATCCTTTTTTAAATGTAAATACCCACACTGCATTTTAATTCGTCATCTGTTTTGCAACCTAGCCTGGAGTCATCTGGCTACGGAAAGTCACATAATCGCTTCGCTTAGCTTTTTCCATGCGATATGAATGATGTTTCTGAATCTCTTATTCTACAGCTGGGCATGGCTAGTGCGTTGGAAACTGTTTGTGGTCAATCATATGGTGCAAAGCAATACCACATGCTTGGGGTGCATCTTCAACGGTCATGGATAGTATTGTTTGTGAGCACATTGTTCCTCATTCCTATTTGCATCTTCGCAACCCCGATTCTCGAGGCTTTAGGCCAAAAAGATTATATTGCAGAAGAGGCAGGATATATTTCTCTATGGGTGATCCCTGTGCTTTTCGCTTTTGTTCTATCCTTTACCTGCCAAATGTACTTACAATCACAGAGCAAAAATATGATCATTGCTTATGTGTCAGCAGTTACAATTGGAATCCACATCCTCCTTTCATGGCTTTTGACTGTGAAATTTAAGTTCGGGGTTGCTGGTGCAATGGTGTCAACGGTTATAGCGTATTGGCTACCCAACGTGTGTCAGCTTTTGTTTGTTCTATGTGGAGGATGCCCAGAAACTTGGACCGGCTTCTCCATCTTAGCTTTTAAAGATCTATGGAATGTCGTCAAGCTTTCTTTGTCATCTGGTGTTATGCTTTGGTAAGAAATTTTGTTTTTCTTTGTTTTGGTTTTCCATGTCATCCGATGCTAGTTTAACTTTTCAGTGATATTCTGTCTGAAAATAAAGGAGAAATATCAGTTATTTCAGAACTAGTTTGGCAGTAGTTTAGTTGTTAATATAGCCTTCATACAAGAATGATATAGTCATTTTGGAATGAAGGTCTTATGACTCCTCTGTTTAGTACATACGGAGCTCCTGAGTAGAAATCTCATTTTCCGTTACAGTCTCGAGCTTTGGTACAACACGATCTTGGTTCTTCTAACGGGAAACATGGAAGATGCTGAAGTTTCTATTGATGCTCTAGCTATTTGGTAATTTTCTGAGCTTTCCTCCTTTCGATTTTATGTAGACATAAGCTCTGTCATCTCACATTTTTTTAAACTACTTTCTTTCTTCTTGTGTTGTCTTTTCATTCTTATGTGTTCAACTACAAATATGTTTAGCCTCAACATCAATGGGTGGGAAATGATGATAGCCCTTGGTTTCCTGGCTACAGCAAGGTAGTTTACTATTCTCATCATCTTGTTTCTTCAGAAATATAGCAATGTATAATTTATATTGGCTAATGTTGTTTTATTTTACATTCATTTGGAACATTAGATGCATTAATTCGTGCAACGTAACGATGTGCTGATGTTTGGTTGAAATCTTCTTCTTCCAGTGTACGAGTGTCGAATGAGCTTGGACGGGGTAGCGCAAAAGCGGCAAAATTCTCTGTTGTGGTTATTGTGTTGACATCACTTTCCATTGGCTTTGTGCTCTTCTTGATTTTCCTGTTCTTGAGGGAACGTCTTGCCTACATTTTCACCACCAACGAAGAGGTAGCTAAGAAGGTTGCAGAGCTGTCACCTTTACTGGCCTTCTCCATATTGTTGAACAGCGTTCAGCCTGTGCTCTCTGGTATTCTTGCCATTTTTTTGATACTCAATCAAATTATTTTCCCTGATTATAATTAATTTAACCTTTACCAGTATTGTAGATCCTGAAAAACTTGCAACATAAGCATTAGCAAATTTTTATCCACAGGAGTTGCTATAGGAGCTGGATGGCAGAGTATTGTAGCATATGTCAACATAGCGTGCTATTATCTTATAGGGATTCCTGTTGGAGCTGTGTTGGGTTTTCTTCTACATCTACAAGTCAAAGTGAGAGCTATAAGTTTTCTTCTTTTCACTCATATATAGTAGATTTTGTGGTGTCTATCACTCTATTACGATAATAGAATTTTTTTTAATACAACCGATGGTCTAAACTATAAAGGGGAGGGGAGTCTCACACACATACACTAATATCAAGATATCATAGGGGTTCGAACGTGAGATCCCGTTAGTATGATAATTGAAAATTAAAAACCTTGATATGGTTAATTCTGGTTTATAAGCATGCAATGTTTCATTTGGACATAAATTTATTATGTTTTCACACTGGAGAAATAGAAATACAGGGTCATCTGTATTGATTGATTTAGCAATTAGCATGCACATACATGCCATGATCTTGCCTTCAGCTTTTTTCCACATGAACCTATAAAATCACTTCTGATAGTAGCATTTTCTCCTTTTTTTTCTCAATTTTTTTTATAGAAAAAAATTACTTATTCCATCAAGTCTGTTTTGTAGGGTGTTTGGATTGGAATGTTGTTCGGAACATTTGTCCAAACTATTGTACTAATCATACTCACCTGCAAAACTGATTGGGAGAAACAGGTATGTTTAAATGTTTTCTTTGTGGCCTTTACTATAAATTTTACTTAAATGTGAAACTGAAGTATCTACTTCACACCAAGCAATTAAAAGTTGTAAACTTCTACAGGTAACAGTAGCTCGTAACCGTGTTAGCAAGTGGAATGTCAGAGAAGATATTGGAGAACCAAGCCCCGACACATAAAAATGTCTTACTTTTATCAATCTTCCTTCAATTACAATTTTCCATTATTGCCCTATCATCTTTTTTATTTTTATTTTGTTTTGTTTTTGTCGTCCATGAGATTTGACTCAGAATCTCCTCCAACAAAATGGAGTATGAGTGCAACTACACCAAATGATCATTGACATTGCCAATGGGTTCCCACCATAGTTGTGATGGATTCCCCTCCAACCATGGCACCCAGGATCGAACCCCAATGGAGTTTCTTTCCTCCAATGTAACCAAAAAAAATATATGATCATTGACATTACACCAGATCATTAAACGTTATAATGATGGACATTAAGAGCAAGTGTACTTTATTTAACGTGTGTCACAATTAATTTTTAAGTGACACACGAAATTTTGAAGTGAATGTGTCATGATTAGTTAATTCCTCTTATTCTTTTCGGTTTAAAAGTAACCAAAGAAATTAAATGTTGTATTCCATTTACTATAGCAAGGAAGAATCATTTAATATAGTTGGTTATTTTTTTTCTTTCTTTCTACTTCTTGTTTACAACAAAAATTTTCCACATGGACCCCATGAGAAAAGATGACGTGGCATGGACACATTAGGTCACAAACTTAGCCCATTTTATCAAACTCCAGCCCAATGACTAAAACAGGAAAACCAGCCTTTGAGGCCCAAGACCATGACTACAGACTCGGCCCAGAGTGGGATTTTCAGCCAAAGTCATGAGATCTGCAAAAACCCAGGAAGCGATGGGCCAAATCATTCGGCCTAGAACCAATGGACAAAAGGCCCACGATCCATTGCCCAATTCAAAAACAACAAAGGCCCAAAGCCTAGGGATTGGGAATTTGACCAGTGACTGCTCGAGCTGCTCCCGCAACGAGATCAGGTCGCCTCATGCTGACCGGGGGACGGACTGGGAGCGTTCCTTCAGGGACTTTCCCCGAGCGTCGAACAGCCGCCTCAGAACTGATATGGACAAGGGGAATCCAACTGTTTAATTAAAACAAAGCATTGCGATGGTCCCTGCAAATGCTAACGCAATGTGATTTCTGATAGAAGACTTTACATCGTGGACTCCACTCAACAAACAGAATCATGCATAAAGAGATCACATTGACATTCCTTTATTCCCTATGCTCCACTGAGATTATTATATACAACACTATGTTATCCTATACCTACACTGACATTATTATATAGCACTATGCTTTTGTTTGGATGCTCCATTGCTTTATTTGTCTATATATTGTAGACTAATGTATCATTCAAAGGACAATTAAATATACAATATTCAAGATAGTTCTATCTTTCATGGTATCAGAGCTCTTGTCTTAAAACTCTCGATCCAATTTTTTTTCTCTCTTATTCTTGTTTCATATTCTTGGGTTCTTGGTTTCTTTTTACCTGATGGCTTCCTCCTTTACTTCTCGAGTATAGAGAGCAGTGGAAGTAGAGTCGGAAAGAGGAGAGTTTGAATCCTCAAGACGAGACTCAGCACTCAAAAGAAGAGCAAGAACATCATCAAATGGCATAGAGGTTTCACGAGCTTTGACAGAGTTTACACTCTCATAAGCGGGACCAACGCCATTAAGAATAATTTCAATAAGATCGTCATCATCTACGGGTTTACTGGCAAGAGAGAGTTGATTTGCAATAGCAGTCAACTTATCAATATAAGCAGTAATAGACATACTATCGCGCTTAGTAGATTGGAGTTGTTGCTTAAGTTGAAGGATACGAGAGCGAGATTGAGAGGAATAGCGGGTAGACAATGACTTCCATATCTCAGCAGAAGTAGTACAACGAGCCACATTGGAAAGAACACTCGGAGTCAATGTAGAATTGATCCAACTCATAATTTGCTTATCTTGTCGCTGCCAAGTAACATACTCAGGATTTAGAGATTTATCATCAACCATTTTTGCAGGGCAACTCTTAGAACCATCAACGTAACAGTAGAGATCATTTGCTTGCAACAAAGGAGTGAATTGCGCAAGCCAAAGCAAATAATTGGTGCGATCAAGTTTCAGTTGGCAATGGTGTAGGTTTATCTATTTCACATATTGGCTCTTTTCTTTGTCTTCATTTAAACTAAATACTATTCTCCATTGTCCTTCTGTGTCTCATAATTTGTTGAGTGTTCAAAAATTCACCTCTGATAATCATTGCTATTTTATTTTTACACCTTCTTCTTTTTATGTGAAGGATCTATCCACAGGGAGGATGCTTTTCCAAGGCAAGAGTGAAAACGGTTTATATCCATTTTCGGCTTGGTCGTGCAAATCTGTAGCTCTCATTGGTGAACGTACAACTCCCACTGTGTGGCATCAACGTATGGGTCATCCATCTCATTATATTTTCACCAAAATAAGCTCTTGCATTCCCGTTAGTTCTTCTAGCTCAAGTCTTATGTGTCATGCATGTCCCTTAGGCAAGAGCACTGAGCTCCCTTTTCATGTTTCTTTGTCTGTTTCAATTTCACCACTTCAATTAGTTCATTGTGATATTTGGTCTTCTCCTATAGCTTCAAATAAAGGTTATAAATATTTTATTTTGTTTGTGGACGATTTTTCTAGATATACATGGATTTATCCTATGCAATTTAAATCTGAGGCATTACATTATTTTCAAAAATTTAAACTGCTTGTTGAAAATCTTCTCTCAATTCATAATGTATACACTATCAAGGCATTGCAAACTGACAGCGGTGGTGAGTTTATGAGTAAAAACTTTCAAAATTTTCTCTCTAATAGTGGTATTTTTCATCGGGTCACTTGTCCACACACACCAGAACAAAATGGGGCAGCTGAACGTAAACAACGTCATGTAGTAGATATGGGTCTTACTCTTCTTGCTACTTCTCATATGCCTCAGTCCTTTTGGGTCGATGCTTTCAATACCTCTGTTTATCTTATTAATCGTCTTCCGGCTCGCCAATTGCAGTTTCTATCACCTCATGAAAAGTTGTTTGGTCGGGCTTCATCTTATTCTGTTTTTCGTGTTTTTGGTTGTGCTTGTTTTCCTTATTTATGCCCATATAACAAAAATAAATTAGAATTTCGTTCCAAAAAGTGTGTTTTTCTAGGATACTCTTTAAATCATCAAGGTTATCGTTGCTATGATCCAGTTTTTGGACGTGTTTACCTATCTCGCCATGTTGTATTTGATGAGACTACTTTTCCCTTTGCTACTGTTGCACCTCCTTCGTTGCCTGCAACCTTGGATGAGCATCAACCCGTGGTTCTTCATCCTTCTCCAGTTCTCCCTTAGGTAAATCTTCCTCCTATTTCTTCTTCTTCTGACACTAATATTCCTCTCTCTTTGTTGTCTAATAGTGCCCCACTACCTAGTCATGTGCTTTCTCCCCATTCCTCATCCCTACCGTCCTCTCCAACAACAACCTCACCTCACTTAGTTTCTCAATCTCCTCCTTTATCGCAGTCGCCACCTTTGACACCTTTGTCCCAAGTCTCTCTCCCCAATCCGGTAAATCCATCCTCACCCCAAGAATCTCCACAGTCTTCTCCTATTGCATCTCCTGGTTTTCTGCAGTTAGTTAAGACACCCTCGCATCCGATGCTTACCCGTTTTAAAACAGGCACTTGTAAACCCAATCCTCGATATGCATTAGTCACTTTTTCGCAAGACTTGGATCGTGAGCCATCTAATTTTCATGAAGCAAATCAATATCCTTCTTGGCGCTCCGCAATGGCTACTGAAATTCATGCACTTCAGAAAGCATGCACATGGGATCTTGTTCCTTCTTCTCAGGCTACTCATATTCTTCCTTGTAAGCGACCTGTGGATGAATGAAAACTTACTTCAACACTCAAGTTGAACAAAAACCCTAAACCCTAAATCAAATTGGAACCCATAGCGTAGCCGTCGTCATCCTTGATGGCTGCCATTGTGTGTCCCTGGGGTTTTCTTGTGAATGATGGCCTGAACCAAGACAACAGCAAGAATGGTTTGGCACCTCCCAAGGCAAGGACCTTTGCTTCCATTGTTTCAGATACCACGGAATCATCTATTGCACTCAGTCAACTACCAATCCCTACAGTGAGAGGGGAAGTTACTTATATTAAAATTTCTGAGGACGTTTACCAGGAGCAACTTCGGACTTGTCGATCCAACCTTATTGGTCGTCTTCTTTTGCGGAAGGGTTCTATGCCTATGAAAACTGTTGATCTCAAGCGTGCCCTTTCTGTCTTATGGCGGCTCCATGGGGATTGGAGGCTTATTCCTTTAGGAAAGGGTTATTTTGATATTCATCTCGACACTGAGGATGACATGCGCCGTATCTGGGGGGGTGGCGCATGTACTCTAGCAAACGGTATTTTTCGTCTTTCTCAATGGGTTCCTGATTTTCAACCTGGTATGGTGGTGCCCCAAACCCATGCTCAGGTATGGGTTAAGTTTTTTGGGTTAAGTCAGGATTATTGGCACCCCCGAACCCTGATGGAAATTGCCCGAGGCATTGGCACTCCACTGCAGCTTGATAATGCAACTAGAGAGCGTCTATATGGGTACTTTGCTCGGGTTCTGGTCGATGTTGATCTTACAGGTGAGCTTCCATCTTCCATTATGGTTGAACGAGAAAACTATGGCTTTCCGGTAGAGATTGTGTATGAAAATTTGCCTGCTCAATGTGGCCATTGTGGATTATTTGGACACATGACAACAAAGTGTCGTCGTCTTCCCAAACAACATAAGGAGTGCTAAAATATGAATATGGGTTTTGAATATGTTAGGTTCTTATTTTTATTCTTCTCCATAAGGAGGTATATATAAGAGTTTACATGAGTGCTTTACAAGGAATTAGATATAGTAAAGGATTAGGAAAGTATCTCCTAATTATACAATGATTTGACAACTATATAAAAATAAGAAAGTAAATCCCTTAATTAATAAAGGAAATAAATCTCCTTGATTAATTAGGAGACTCACTTCAACACTCCTCCTCAAGTTGGTGCATATACGTCACAAATGCCCAACTTGGTAAGTGAGTCATAAAATACTCTGCCACAAACAGCTTTTGTTAAGATATCTTCCAGTTGCTCTTCTGATTTTAAG
>NW_018921439.1:339082-383972 GCF_002207925.1 Prunus avium
GAATGGTAGGCGGATGATCTTCTTCTCAATTTTTTTCTTTGATAAAATGTCTATCTGTAATGGACCCAGCCCAATCAGCATATGTATATCCAAAAACTTCAAGATCTTCATGTTTTGAGAACATTAAAACCTTTCCAAGAGCTGACTTTAAGTATCTTAAGATTCGATTAACAGCATTCATATGAGAAACACTGGGTGAATGCATAAACTGACTAACCACACTCACAGCATATGCACTATCTGGTCTTGTGTGTGCCAGGTATATCAAACTTCCAACAAGGTGTTTGATACTGTTCCTTATTGGTTGGTTCTTGGTCCATGTCTTCACACAACTTGTGATTCATCTCAATGGGTGTGTCAGCCGGCACACTAAATGACTTCTCAGCAGGTGATTGGTGTGGTACTGGAGCTGAAGTGGGCAAAATCTCATAAGACGGTTCAATTTCCTCCTCCTGATTTTGACAGCGTGGAGAAAACTGATCGTTTTCCTCTGGTGACCGGTTGTTGGATTTTGGCGACCGGTCGGTTTGAAACAGCTTCTCTGACTACCAATCGCTTTCCACTGGCGACTAGTAGTTTTGAAGCAGATTCTCCGTGTTCGAAGAACTAAGGGGGGGCCGGTCGCTTTCCACTGGCGACCGACCGTTTGATTTAGGAATTTGATTTGAGGAATTTGATGTAGGAATTGGATTTGAGAGGTATGTGTATAAGATTTGAGGGTATGAGAATTTGATTTGAGGAATTTGATGTAGGAATTGGATTTGAGGGTATGAGAATTTGATTTGAGGAATTTGGATTTGAATATGAGAAATTTGAGATAAGGCATTTGAGGACTTTAGATTTGAGGGATTTGGATTTGGGAGAAATATGAGAAATTTGATATGAGGAGTTTAAAGAACACAGAAACCCTGTGAACATGGCTAAGGACACAGAAACCCTATGAACACGGCTAAGAACACAGAAACCCTGTGAACACGGCTAAGAACATAGAAACTTCTCTTCAATCCTCTTCTCCCCCTGAAGAGAAGGGTATGTCGGAGTCAAGAAAGAGGCAAAATCTACATGAGAAAGAGAAACATATCCTTTTTCACTCCCCCTCCCCCCTTTAAAGAGGAGGGGAGGAGAAATTTTGATATGAGAATTTAGAGACAACCAAGGATCGATTGCTCTGATACCATGCTAAAATATGAATATGGGTTTTGAATATGTTAGGTTCTTATTTTTATATAGTTGTCAAATCATTGTATAATTAGGAGATCCTTTACTATATCTAATTCCTTGTAAAGCACTCATATAAACTCTTATATATGCTAAACCTGGCTCTGATACCATGCTAAAATATGAATATGGGTTTTGAATATGTTAGGTTCTTATTTTTATTCTTTTCCATAAGGAGGTATATATAAGAGTTTACATGAGTGCTTTACAAGGAATTAGATATAGTAAAGGATTAGGAAAGTATCTCCTAATTATACAATGATTTGACAACTATATAAAAATAAGAAAGTAAATCCCTTAATTAATCAAGAAAATAAATCTCCTTGATTAATTAGGAGACTCACTTCAACAAGGAGCAGCAGCTACCTCCGAAGTGTTCAACCGACGGCCAAGGTGCTAAACAGATTTATAGGCCAGTTCCAAAATCCACTGCCATTGATAATAGCATTTCACTTGGTCCCACAGCCACACACACTCCTGGGATGCCAGTAGATGTAGTTTCTGCTTCTGCTATTGTAGATGCAGTAATTGAACGTGCTGCTTTGGATCATAGTGAAGCCATTCCTGACATTGTGGCTAATGAGCAAGTGATTAGTCAAGAGGATCATGAGCTCATTGCTCCCCATCATCCTGCTGATGTACAAGGTGATAATTTTGTTTTGAAACAAGTAAGGCCTTTCCCTGCCTTGGAAGCGTCTGCGCCTTCTCATGATCCCAGACCAAGGCCGCATTCATGGCATGATATATTTTTTGAGGAAGCTGAAACCCAGACTAATGTTTCAAATAATAGCGACACCATTGCGTCTCCCACTCTTACTCATCCTGTTTTGGGGAATGAGGATCATGGTTGCAATGCCAGAGGAAGTGTGTCTGCTCCTGCATCACATGTTATTATTTCTCAAAGCAATGACGCTGAGGATTCTAATCAATCACTCTATCTTGTGCTCACAAAGTCTCAAAGGAAACGAATGCGCAAACAGGCTTGTGATATAGACCGAACGGTGCCTGCAGTCTCATACACCCTCAGAGATAGGGCAACTATAAAAAAAGGTTACTAGATGAGGTTCCTTTATTGGAATGTTCGGGGTGTGGGTAACGGTCCCACTCGGGAAAGAATTCGTCGTATTCTTCGACAGCATCGTCCGGAGGTTTTTTGTCTTTCTGAGCCTTTTGTTTCTTTGAATTCTTTGAATTCTTTCTTTTGGAATGCTCTTAATCTTCAACTTATCTGCACAAATGATCGTGGAGATTTGTTGCCCAATCTGTGGATATTTGGCAAAGTTAACATATTTGTTCAAGTACATTGTGTTACTGATCAACAGGTTACTTTTTCTTCAGACCTTGATGGGGTCAGTTGTGTGTTTACAGCGGTTTATGCCAAAACCACTTATTTAGCTCGTCGTGGCTTATGGACAAGTATTGAAATTGTTAAAGATCAATTTGCTTCCTGTCCATGGATTGTTTTTGGGGATTTCAACGCAGTTTTGGGGGATCATGAGAAACTTGGTGGGCGTCCTATTGACAGGAAATCTTGTGAGGAGTTCCAGCATATGTCTGATGTTTGTGAGCTGATTCATTTTAATACTAAAGGTACTAAATTCACATGGGCAAAAGGGTCGACCATTAACTCCCGTGTAGAGCGGCGTCTTGATCGGTGCCTTGGGAATACTCTTTGGCTTGACGCTTGGGATTATTTTGATTGTTATACTCTCCCTAGACTTTGCTCTGATCATAATCCCATTGTGATGAGTTTTGGCAAGCTAGCTCGTCCCCGTGCTTCCCTTTTTCGTTTTCAAAGAGCTTGGTTAACACATAAAGATTTTCATCAATTTGTTAAGTCTACATGGGCAGCCACTCACTCTTTTATGGACCCCTATTTTAATCTCACTCACAAATTGAAGATTCTCCGTAAAGCTTTGCGTTCTTGGAACTGGGAGGTTTTTGGGGATGTTAATCATAATGTGACTGCGGGCCGGATGGAACTTGACGCTGTTCAGGAGGTAATAGCACGTGATGGGGGGTTAGATTTTTTATTTAGCAAGGAGAGTGAGTTGCATGCTTCATTAACTGAAGCCTTTCGTGTTCAGGAGATTTTTTGGAAGGAGAAATCCATAACTAAATGGCTCGCGGATGGGGATAGAAATACTTTTTTTTTCCACTCTATGTGTAAAATTCGAAAGGCTCGTTGTTCTATTTCTCTCCTAAAAAATGGATCCACTATTCTTGAGGATCCATGCGCCATTCAATCGCATGTTGTACATTTTTATTCTGATCTTTTTGCTGCTAAATCTGTTACTGATACAGGGTTAGTGGAAAAAGTTATCCCTTCTTTAGTTACAGCTGAGGAAAACTTGAGTTTGATTGCTCTTCCTAGCACTGAGGAAATTTTTGTTGCTATAAAACAAATGGACCCTTCTAGCGCCCCTAGTCCTGACGGTTTTAGTGGTCACTTTTTCTCAGAGTGTTGGGATATTGTGGGCAAGGAGGTCGTGTGTTTTGTTCAACAATTTTTTCGGGATGGTTACCTTCCTACGACATTCAATTCTAGCCTCATTATCCTCATTCCGAAGGTTCCTAATGCTGTTTCGATGGGGCAGTATCGGCCCATTGCTTTGGCAAATTTTTTGTTCAAGATTATTCCTAAAATTCTCTCTATACGACTTGCTCCAATTGCCTCTTGGATTATTTCCCCTCAACAGCATGCTTTTGCTCCAGGTAGGAATATTGTTGATGGTATTATCCTTACTTCTGAAGGTTGCAATTTGTTAGACAATGCATGTGCTGGAGGTAATGTGGCCCTTAAGTTGGATGTGGCAAAGGCCTTTGATACTATTTCTTGGGATTTCCTACTACATGTTTTGACTTCGTTTGGCTGTCACAGTGTGTTTGTTGAGTGGGTTCGTATCCTTTTGCATTCTGCCAAGCTTTCTATTCTTGTTAATGGACAAGTTTCTGGTTACTTTTCTTGTGGGCGTGGAGTTCGCCAAGGTGATCCTTTCTCTCCGCTGCTATTTTGTATGGTAGAAGAGGTGCTTAGTCATGGTATTTCGGATTTGATTAATTATGGTAAGCTCATCCCAATATCTTTGCCCGGCGGGGTGCAAACAATTTCCCATGTTCTTTTTGCAGATGATATCATTGTGTTTTGTAGAGGCTCCAGGAAAAATCTCACAATCCTTATGGATTTCTAGAAAGAATATGAGCTTAATTCTGGCCAAGTTATCAACAAAACAAAGTCTAATGTTTTTCTGGGTAAGACTCTCCAACACCGCCATCGTTTGATTTCGAATGTTCTAGGCATCAAGGTGGGGTCGTATCCCTTTAATTATTTGGGTGTTCCTATTTTCAAGGGCAAGCCTCATGCAATATATTTTCAGGGCATTGCAGACAAAATCAGATCTCAGCTTTCTTCATGGAAAGGGTCTTAGTTTTCTATGGCGGGTAGACTTCAACTACTTAAGTATGTTGTAGCTAGTATGCTTGTTTATAGTTTTCAGATCTATGAGTGGCCAATGTCTCTGCTTTGGAAAATTGAGACTTGGTGTCGAAATTTCCTTTGCTCTGGCTCCTTTGACAAACGTGGGGTTCCTCTAGTTTCTTGGCGTCGATGTTGTGCTCCTATGGCAGAAGGTGGTCTTGGCCTTAAGCAGCTAGTGGTTTTAAATCGAGCATTTTTGCTCAAAAAAGGCTGGGATGCTCTTTCGTCTTCTTCTTTGGGCTGCCAGTTTCTTCGGGATAGGTTTTGGCGAGGGGGTAAGATTCATTCTGCTTATGTCACGTCCTCCATTTGGCCCAACCTCAAGCGTATTTGGCCAGATGTACTCAGTAATATTCGCTATCTTCTTGGAGATGGTAAGAACACTTCTTTTTGGTGGGATAACTTTATTGGTCAACCTCTATCTAATTATTTTGGTCTTCACCCTTCTCTACGGTCGTGCATGGGGGAATTGGTTTCTCAGTATCGTGTGAATGGTGTCTGGCACCTTCCATCTCTACTAACTCTGCACTTTCCAGGTATTTGTGAGCATATTATGGATATTTCTTCTTTTCATGATCCTGTTGCAGGTGATTTGTTAGTTTGGGCACCATCCTCGTCTGGCACCCTCTCTGCTAAGGATGCTTATGAATTCACACGGCCTAAGTTTGCCGAGGTTTCTTGGTGTAAGTTAATTTGGAAACCTTTTATTGAGCCATGGAAATCGCTCTTAGTGTGGAAAGTTATCCATGGCAGGCTTCTCACGGAGGATTTTCTTCAAAAACGTGGTATTGCCCTTGCTTCTATGTGCTTGTTTTGCAGGATGGCTCCGGAGAATATTAATCATTTATTTTCTGAGTGCCCCTTTACTTGTTCCATATGGAGTTCTATGTTCATGTTTTCTGGTCTGCACTTTACTCCGGGGCCTTTAGCAGTTATTCTTTCTTCCGGCCTATCTACTCATTTTAGCCCTCAGCTCATGGATCTATGGCTTCTTATGTTCGGAACTACTGTGTGGTTAATTTGGGATTTAAGGAACAAGTTGCGGTTTGAGGAGAAGGTTTCTACGGTTTCTTCTGCTTGTCGTACCATTATTAATCATGTGCGTGACTCTAGTCCTCTGGCCAGGGGTCATATGTCGAATAAGGTGCGTGATCTGTGTACTATTCATTCCATTGGGGTGCGCTGTCGTCCTCGCTCCAATCCCAAAATTGTTGAGGTTATGTGGCATCCCTCTTGTTTTGGCTCTGTCAAAATTAATACTGATGGAGCGTGCAAAAGCGACTCTGGTAAAGCAGGTAGTGGTGGTGTGTTTCGTGATTATCAGGGCCATGTTCTTGGGGCATTTTCGGCCAATTTAGATGTTCCTAGTGCAGTTCATGCTGAAGTTTTAGCGGTCATAAAGGCCATTGAGCTTGCTTGGCTACATGCTTGGCATAATATTTGGATTGAAACTGATTCGTTGTTAGTTACTAAATTCTTTCGCTCTCCACATTTGGTCCCTTGGCTTCTACGAGTTGATTGGCAAAATTGCTTGCATCATCTCCAGCACATGTCATTTAAGATTTCTCACATCTTTCGTGAGGGTAATCATGATGCTGATGCTTTGGTGAATCATGGTGCTTTGGGCTCTGGTTTAATTTGGTGGGATACTGCACCTTCTTTTATTTTGCCTTTTTGTCAGCGGGCCTGGCTGGGCATGCCTAATTACCGGTTCTAGGTTCTTTTGTTTACTCTTTCAGAGTTTTGGTCTCTTAGGTCAGCATGTTGTTGTGCTTTTCTGTCATTGTCTTTCTCTTCTACAGGGTTTGGTTCGGTCCCCCCTGTTGTTCTTTTATGTTTTTGTTTCTTATTAATAAATTATGATCAAGGGGATGGGCGGGGGCTTCCAGAGTGTTGGTCCCCTCTTTGAGGGTGGTGGATGTTTGTGCATCCGATGACCAATACTGATGAGCTAATCTCGCCTAATCCTTTGGTTTATTTTAAAAAAAAATTAAAATATATATATATATATATTCTTCCTTGTAAGTGGGTATATCGTATCAAGCGTAAATCTGATGGATCCATTGAACGGTTTAAAGCTCGTCTAGTTGCAAATGGCTTTTTCCAACAAGATGGTATTGATTATACAGAAACCTTTAGTCCAGTGGTCAAGCATGTCACCATCCGAATTGTTCTCTCACTTGCTATCTCTCATGGTTGGTCTATTCGTCAATTAGATGTTCAAAATGCCTTTCTTCATGGGCATCTTACTGAGGAAGTCTATATGAGTCAACCTAAGGGTTTCGAAGATCCTACTCGACCTCACCATGTTTGCCAACTTCGTAAATCTCTCTATGGCCTTAAGCAAGCCCCTCGAGCATGGTTCCAAAGATTCTCCGAGTATCTCCTTCAGTTGGGGTTTGTTGGTTCTAAGGCAGATCATTCTCTTTTTATCTATAATACTGATGGTGTCTATCTTCTCTTGCTTATATATGTGGATGATATTTTAATTACAGGGAATCAAGATTGTAAGATTCAGTCTCTTATTACATGTCTTGGTAAGGCATTTGCAATGAAGGATCTTGGGGCCCTTAAGTATTTTTTGGGCATTGAAGCTACTCGCACGCCTACTGGTCTTTATTTATCACAACATAAGTACACTTGTGATCTTCTTGTTCGTGCACACATGCAGGATTCTAAACCGTGCGCCACTCCAGTTGGCTCCGGCTCTCAACTTAGTGCTATAGATGGTATACCTTTATCTGACCCTCGTGAATATCACAGTGTTGTTGGGGCTTTGCAATATTTAACGGTTACTCATCCCGACATCACATATGTCGTTAATCAGGTTTGTCAACATATGCATCAGCCCACTTTGGTGCATTGGATTGCAGTTAAGCGAATCTTGCGTTATTTAAAAGGATCACCAAGTGATGGGTCACTTTTTAAGCCTGGTCCTACTTCCTTAGTCGCCTTTTCTGATTCTGACTATGCCGACAACCCCTATAGTCATCGGTCTACCGGAGGTTTCTGTCTGTTCTTGGGTCCTAACTTGATATCTTGGAGCTCTAAGAAGCAACGGACTGTGGCTCGATCTAGTACTGAGTCTGAACATCGACAAATGGCCATTACATCAACTGAGATTGTTTGGGTACGACAATTGCTTCTTGAGCTTTCGGTTCCTCAGCCTACTCCACTTGTCTTATGGTGTGACAATACTAGCTCCATTGCGTTGGCATCTAATCCTGTATTTCATGCTCGTACCAAGCATGTGGCCATTGATTATCATTACGTTCGTGAGTTAGTGATTGCTCGGGATTTGGATGTTTGTTATGTCTCCACAATTCATCAACTTGCGGATATTTTTACTAATGGTCTCTCTTTCAATCGTTTTGCTTTCTTGAAATCCAAGCTCATTTGCTCTCCGCTCATGAGCTTGCGGGGAGATGATAGAAGACATTACATCGTGGACTCCACTCAAATAATGCATAAAGAGATCACACTGACATTCCTTTATTCCCTGTGCTCCACTAAGATTATTATATACAACACTATGTTATCCTATACCTACACTAACATTATTATATAGCACTATGCTTTTGTTTAGATGCTCCATTGCTTTATTTGTCTATATATTGTAGACTGATGTCTCATTCAAAGGACAGTTAAATATACAATATTCAAGATAGTTCTATCTTTCAATTTCTACCTAGTGCTCTGAATGTCAAAGTGAAGAAATTCAACCAAGTGCAGGTAAACAGCAAGAGTAACTATGACTCTCTTAAGGTAGCTAAATGCCTCGTCATCTAATTAGTGACACGCATGAATGGATTAAAGAGATTCCCACTGTCCTTATCTACTATCCAGTGAAACCACAGCCAAGTGAACGGGCTTGGCAGAATCAGCGAGGAAAGAAGACCATGTTTAGATCACATCACTCAAACATACACATGGGAACCGCCCCTTTTGCACCTTAAACTGTGCGAGTGGCCAAGGGCTCCGTGATCGAGGCGCGCCACCTAATCCACTCAGCTCTACACCACACTCACTTGGTTTCCCAATTTTCGATTCAACCTAGGCCAAAATGGAACCGTGCGTTACGCTCAAAACCGAGGTCATTCACCAATAAGAAGATTGCACGTGCCAAATTCGCACTGCTCAAGGCCAAAATCTTCGCATTTATATTCCCAAAGATCCAAACCAACACGTTTGGGACTTCGCTACAGGCCAAGATCCAAGATTATCAAGAAAATATCTGAGCCTTGGGACTCATGACCAAGCTAGTGACCTTCCCCATTTCGGCCGCACCTTTACCACATTGGCCAGCTCACGTCATGCTCAGCCCAAGGCGCCAACGCATGCTTTGAAAGAGCCAAGACTTCCCCTCTAAATAGAAGATCCCCATCAACTAAGAGCATCTCCGAGGGATATGTCAAATACCAAACATCAAATTTAAATTTGATGGCTGATGTGGCAATTTTAAATTTACACAGTTTTACACTCCACCCGATATGTCAAATAAATAATTATTGTAACAGTCAAATCATTCAAGATAAAGAAGAAAATAATAAAAAAGGAAAATAATAAATGAAAGAAAAAGCCAGCTGTCTTTAAAAAATAATAAAATATTCATTTGACATCTTGCTTTTGGGATGTCAAAAATAACAGCTGAACCTCCAGCCTTCATTCCACATCAGCTTTGACAATTCGGTTGGAGTGAGGTGAGATGTTATTTCTAGCCGTTAAATGTCTATATGGCACTTTTGACATATCGGTTGGAGATGCTCTAAAGAGTACAAACACCAAATCAAAAAAGCCTCAACGAGCAAAAATCCCCTTTGTCTGTCATGTCAAAGTTTTAAATGCTTTCTAGGAGTAGCGCACTTTATATTACGAAGTCTTAGAATCTGTTCTGAGCTCGTGAGCAATACTCACTTCCATCTTCCATCTTTATATAAAACAAGAGAGTTCTTAGGAATATACGCATGTCTTGATTTATTTCTTGGGCACCATACAATTCATCCAGATTCTTCCAGATACGGGTCTAAACCCGACGTGCTACCGTGCACAGTGCCATCACCATCCTCAAGGGTCAAGATACGCACATCTTAGCTGAGTCTGGTGGGCCAATCCATTGCCCAGACATAGGTATCTCAGTGTCCGTCCACCGTTCATAAGGCCTTGTATCTGAGGCCTAGGACCTAGTAACCGAGGATTATTCCTCCCTCCGCCACAGTCGCTTGAAAGAAGTGAAGATCAAGGAGCGCATCCATCACTCACCATCCATTTGTACTCATGGCCGTTTCTCAGCCCAGGTACTAGCACGCCCACACCACCGCAACATCGAAATAGGACATTTTTGTGGCCAAATCAACTTGGCCGAAAAGATTTGGAAGCTAACAGTTGCAAGTGCAAGATAACCACCTCTTGATGGGGCTGGTCTTGAGGGACAGGGTGTTAATTAAGCCAGAGTAGGTCAAAAGCAATGCACTGACCATAAAACTAACATTTTACGAACTCATCCTCTCTCTTTTTCTTTGATCATTTTTCGGACAAACAGATCAGAATCAGTCATGCTAGTTTTCTACATGATAGCGCAAACTGAACCTAGAAAATCCCACGAGATGCTTGCCAAATAAAATGTAGTAAAAAACTATTTCAGAAAAGGAACTTATTAGGATCAACTGCATAAAACTCCCCAAATTATAGGGGTCATTTCAAACTCATACATAAACATGGAAGACTGTACAAATGCAAAAAAAACTTACTTGTAACAGGGATAGCATTGTTTTGCTATCCCTGGCCAATAACATAATGACATTTGGAAAAGTTATCTAATGTGCCATTACGTTATTGGCCGGAGATAGCAAAAAGTGTTATCCCCTTTGCATGAGTCTCTTCTACAAATGGGTACCCAAACTTATGGAAATCTAACAAATGAGACCCTCTATAACCCAGTTTGTTAGTAAATCTATTAAATGTTGACGTGGCAAACATAAACTCTTTTTTATTTTTTTTTGGCAAAAAAAAATTTAAGTAAAAACTAAAAATCATATATATAAATCAATAAAATAACATAAAATTTAAAAAGGAGTAACCTTTCTTCTAGATGCAACTTACTATATTCTGATGCATAAATCATCTTTTAAACTAAGTTTCCTAGGCAGACATCTTTTGTATGCTAACCCGTATTTGGATTAACCCTTTGTTGTTACTGCGCTTTCACTAGCTCTTATGGCTGATGGCCTTCGTGCCTGAATTATAAATGCAATCTATCGTATTGATCTAAAAAAGGGCAAACAATATTTTGTTTTCTGTTCTGAAAAAACACAAGAAAATGTTTGTTTCTCTTTTCCCTTTTGGATGAGAAAAAGGAACATGCTTTAGGATCCAATTCATGGTAAAGATGCAACAGATTCAACAAGCTTTCCATCTCACAGAGCCTGTATAAAAAATAAAAATAAAAAAAAAAAAACCCCACACTTCCCCTTCCAAACTTTGACAAAAAGACTACAAAGAAATTTGTCGAGAAATACAGTTCACCTTAACATTCCCTAATTGTCCTACTGTTGCTGAGAAACCTTAACCTACATACTTTCTTAGTGTGAGAATATAAGGACATTGACCAAGGAATTCCAATGAGAGATGAGACAAATAAATAGAAAATAAAAGATGACAAGGCACTTGGATCAATGAATTAAGTATGTGACTACTGGATTTTGAAGATAGAATTTCTTCTATGATATTACAGATGGTGAGAATGTACGAAGAATTACAGGAATGAAAACTGAACCAAAAAAAAAAAAAAAAAAACCAAAAGAGAATAAGAGATCATCTTCTCAACATATTGTATGCTGGCAAATCTTTTACACTTGAGACATCTTCAAGTGCAAGCTCACGCTCTAGCTGACTTGTTGTAGACTTCAGAACATCCTGGAAAAAAAATTAGACAGTAAGACATGAGCAGGAAGGATAATATAAGCTTGCATCTTAATTTAGCAAACATAGTAGTATATGACAGAACCATTTACATTGAACTCCATATAGGAAGCACGCTTTGCAAGCCATTGAGCATCCATCATCTGGAAGGCTACACAATAAAGGTTATCAAATGCCATTTCATCTTCTTGAAGCAGTTCGAGAAAACGGATGCCTGCCAAACTAGCTGGCTTTGCTGCAAGAAAGATATAACCAATTATTCTTTATAAACAAAGCATCAGCATTCAGAATATGATGAAGAGAAAAAAAAGAGTAAACTCTTGAGAAAACCGGATTAGTGGAAAATAAGTTACGAGTCATCAAATAAACATATTAAGATGTGGTTCTTTGTCATCAAATAGTTATCTGACACTTCCTCATCAACCATTGTCGTACTACGTTGAAGGAATATCCACTAATTTGAAAATTTATTATACCTGATTGAAGATCCAACATTTGTGCCAAGACAAAAGAAATATTGATACCAGCTACAGCAAAGGGATATTCCCACTCAGCTCTAGTTCCATCTTGTTTGTGCAACAATCTTTGGAATGATTCCTGTAAGAGGATAAAATCAGAAACTCATTAACCCTTTCACGAATTTTGTGGAAACAAGGAACAAAATGATTACTTTACTATGAAACCCGAAATCCCAACTCAAAGGAAGAGAAGGAGGTACACTAAGTCTTGCCATGGAAGTTTATTTATGCAGTAACATATGTTCATTGTAAGTCAAAATACCGGTTTTAAACTAGGACAAATGAAATCACATAAGTGACCAGAACAGTAAAATGCCAAAGAAACTGGATGGTCCGAGCTTTAATAAATTAAACAGAAAAAGATACTGCTTGAAGCAACAGCGAAACATATCAAGGACATACAAGTTTTTATGATCTAGTAGTGAGAACTATGTTGCAAACATGAAACAAAAATTTTTATAATTGAAAAAGACATTAAGTCAGAAAGAGACAAACCGGATACTGTTGGGCAAAAAATATAAGATTCTCCAATGATATAAATCCCCCGCCTCTACAAATAAGGTTGGAAATTTATCATTATCATATCAATTTATTCAGAAAAGATATATGAAAAAACACAAAACCAAATACATGTGACTCACTTAAGGATACTTTCATTTTGTTTTACGTACGTACCTAAAGTCTGTTGAAGGGTCTGAACCTTGCCATCCCATCTGTTTCCAAAGTTCTGATTTAAGAGGTGGGAGCTCCTTATCTGGATAAGCCAACCTCCATAACTGTAAAAGTGCATCCTGCAATTAAAAACTTAAGTAATTACTTCGAGGTTTTCATTTTGGGTAAACTATAAAACCAAAAAATTACTTCAAGGTTTTCTGAAAATACAGACAACCCTTCTATTGCTAAAAATTACTTGGACAATAAAATATACTAGTCCGCCCACACCCACAACAGTACAACAAACCAGTACTTTGCTTTATTACAATATAATAAATTTTGTTTTTTTCCTTATTACCCTTCAACTTACATTGCTCACTCTGTTGTAACTGTAAACACTTAATTTTTCTGAACTAGCATATTTTTAGGCACTTTTGAGCATTAACGCTCCAACCAAATAATCATAAACAATGATAATAACATACAAACAGTAACTGCAATAATAAAAATACTGATAATACTATAAAAAAAAAGTTATTATTATTTTTATTATTATCATTATCCAGATCTTTATGTTTGATATAGTAGTACTAGTAACACCAATAGAGAAATGATCAAAATGACGTCAAATGGATAAAAGACCTACTTGATGCTCCACACGAGAGCCATCAAAGGGTACTTCAAGCCTTTGTCGCAGCTTTCTGAGTCTTGCTTCCTACAGGACATAAGTACCAGCAGCAAGTGAACCCCGTATTCAATATATACAAATCTACATTATGCAATATATACTTCTCAATTATACAAACAACAGAAATTGTTGGCATCCCATTGCTGCAGAAAGCTTAAGCGGTTAGTATACGAGATAACAATTAAAAGAGCCCAACAAATAAACTATGACATAAATTAAGAGAGAAATTGCAGGGATTCGAACTCAAAATCCCCCCTTTTTGATACCATGTTACATTTTCTCGGTTTATCACCATTCCTGAAAATTTAAGATATAGGATATAGAACTGAAATTATATTAGTGATACAAATTACACAATTTGTTTTGAAAATTGAACACTTCTAACAATAAAAGCACAATGTATGCCAAAAAAAAGATGAAGTACAAATATCCACTTCAAATGACGGCTAAGGAGTAAGCAGTTGTGTTTTAAAAAAAGGAACAAATTCATAATTAATCCACCAACAGCAAAAACACATCATAAAGACAAACACATTTCATAAGATAGTATTAGATAATTGAAATGTGAGGCTTCATCTTAAACTTTTCATGCATTTAGGATCTAAGGAAAATATATACTCCTTGGAGATAACGATCAGATCATTTATTGGACATACTTGCAGAGGACTAAGGGGTGGTGCAAGCAACTTAGTGCTTTGTCCATTTTGTGTAGTTGAAGGGAAGGTCAAAAGCCGCCCAATAAGCGATCCCGATCCAAGAACAATATTTGCTACAAAGAACAAGATGGAAATATATAATTACAAAAATAACAGTATATTTTGAATGCATAAAGAAAATAAATAAATCACAAAGAATGAACAGTGATCAGATAAATGCAAAAGAGCAGGAGCCTATTTGGGAGTACTTATGCTCATAAGTGCTTTTGTTGAAAGAACTTTTGTTAGGGCCAATTTGGGATTGCTGTCACTTTTTAAAAGTTGTTTTTGCTGTGCTTTGAAAATAATTAGCTATAAAGTAAAGCAACTCCATGTTTGGTAAATAATAATTTTAAAGTGTTGTTAGTACAAAAAGCAGTGTCAAAATTGTTTGGTAAATTTTAATATAAAACTGTTGTAATTGTGAATAATGACAAAAATAAACATGATGTTGAAAGTGTTATGCGCTAATAATGATGTGGTAGTGGTGGAGGTGATGGTGGTGGTGATGAACGTGGAGATGGTGGTTGTGGTAGTGGTGGTGGTGAGGATGGCGGTTGTGGGGGTGGAGGTGCAGGTGGTGGTGGTGGGGCTTGAGGAGGAGGTGGTGGTTGTGGTTGTAACGGAGGAGGATGTGGTGGTGGCGGTGGCGGTGGCGGTGGTGGTGGTGGAGGTGGTGAAGGTGGTGGTGGAGGTGGTGGAGTTTGATGTGGAGGTGGAGGTGGTGTCATTTTAAAAAATTAATGATAGTATTTTGGGAATTAAAAAAATTAAAAAGAGCATGCTTTTAAAAGCTGCTGTCAAAAAGCCACTGCTTTTAAAATAATCGGGAGATTTAATTTTTAACAAACACCTTAAACTGCTTAACTTTAAAGTGAAGCAGGTTTTTACCCAAAAAAAGCAATCCCAAATGGGGGCCTTAGAAGCACAACAAAAAATTTATTAAGAATTCAATTGCTCATTATTTTTAGGCTACCAATCACTCGGAAGTTCTTTTAAAACCTAAAAAGAACTTTACCTATTACTGCCAAATGTTACCAAAAGCGCTCTCGGTCATCTAGAAGTGTTTCATTTAACCTTTCTAAAAGCACGTACAAACAAGCTAGATATCTGCTACCATAGGCTGTTTCATATTATTTTTAACCAAATTGAACTCTCCAATAGAATGTTGAATACCCCTCATGGTTCTTTACCTCGTCCAATGAAAATTGCCACTCTCTAGAGACATTTCAGTAACTTAACATTTGAAGTTCGATGAAGCACTGGAACAACTGATCAGGGATAATATTCACTTAATCAAATGGTTTGGTTATCAAGTGGGTACCTTTCTGAGAATGACTCCATAATCAGGTCAAAAATGAAATAAACTTAACAGTTTCAGTTTATTTAGTTAGATCATGTTTTAAAATTCTAGCTATATAATGCCTGGCGTCTTATTGACAAAGTTTTAAAACCTTTCCAGTAAAACAGTAAAGTCTTTTTGACACCAAAATTATGATTACCTAACCACCGTGCCCACTGTGCAATCAACTGAGAAAACAGAAGGGTCCAATGGAGGTGTTCCTTTCTCCGTTCATCATCCCAGGTCTCTTCAATTGTGGATTCCTGTGGTAAATCCAAGAAAGATATCAACCACAAAAGGCCAAAGAAAATTATTAACAGAACAAATCCCCACCCTCCATGTAAATGAATAATTAAAATCCCCACCTCAGCATGCGTATCTGAATAATAATTCCCCAGTAGAGGCTCATTAAGATCATCTGACCCTGATGTCTCTAAATGCTCATTATTTTTCCCATCAACATCCCCATGATGAAGCCTTTTCCGCAAAGTTCTCGATGCCATGACGCTTCCTATATCAGCCTGAATTTTCTCACTAATAATTTCATCATGAGCATTGTTATGAGCCAAATGCAGCATCCTCAAGTATACTAGCAAACAACCCAATGACAGAATCTCTCCACATTTCCATTAAAGCAACAGCTTGCCACCAAATTCAAAGCCAAATCATACCCATAAACATATAACCCATATTCATATACCACTTAACTTAGTAGTAGTACATACTTAAAACAACTAAAATTCACACTACTTAACTAGTGCACAAAATGTCCAAGTTACTGGGATACATCCAAATATTTCAAACCCATAAACCCTAAGACTGAAATAACTGGGATTTAGCTCGAAATACAACAGGGGTTTGTGTCATATGCCAATTCAGAGATATTATCTAACTTTACAATGGAAAAAAAAAACAATGAAATACCAAAAAGAAAAACGAAGCAGATGAAGGAGAAGACAGAAGCTTGTTGGCTTACCTTACGTTACCTTTAGGTTTGGCAAGGGATCCCAAACGGAAAGAGCTTTTTGTTGTTGATTCTTTGCTAAACAATCGATAAGCTCTCAACTTTTCCGTTTCTCTAAATGGTTTTAAGCAAACAAATAAGGTGAACTGTATAAATCTATGGTTTCTCCATCTGTCTGCGTTTTTCTTTTATTTGTTTCATCAGATCAGTATTGCTATTGCTCAACATGACTTTCTCAATCCTGAGTTTGACGCCAATTCAATGCGAGCACCGCCGAGGTGACGTGTCAATAACGTGCCCCGTACCTTTTTTGCCCTTTTTTTGCGGTTAAGGATTTAGAATTTAGATGCACCGAAAAATAATAATTTAGAATTTAAGAAGAGGGCTGTGCTCACCTAGCAGCTACGACTTGCCCAGAAATCAATCAATTAGGTCTTAAATTTCTTAAACAACATATTAATTTGATCCGTGTTTTTATATAAGATATTTTGTCATATACCCATTCTTAGCACTAAAATTATAAATAAACTATACACCATTTAATTTCTATAAACACACTGATAACTGGCCCTATTGAATTTATTTTTTATTATTAAATTACTTTGATGCCCTATTGAGTGTTTTGGGTTTTTTTTATGAGGTTTTGGGGTTGGGTTTGGGTTTGTTTTAAGAAATTAATGGTAGTTTTGTAATTTAAAAGAAATTAAAAGCCTTTTTATTATGTTGTAAATGGGTTTTGGGTGTGTTTCTAAAGTCCATTTCATATAGGGTTTTTTTAATAATTTGGGCTTCTATATTGAGTATAATAGTGAATCTCCCTTTTTATATTCCATTAAAGTTAATATTAAAAGTTATCACGTGATTCCCTCGATCGAACGAAAACCGCTTCTTGCTCTTTTTTGCCTCTCTGGCTTGACTACTCTGCTTGCTTAACACAAGTGTGATTTAACCTTCACAAACCACTGCACTGGCTAATTTCGTCAAAACACATCCCACCCACCCATGAGGCAAACAAATTGCTGCTTTTGTCATCCGCACTAGCTCATGTCCTCCGACCACCCACCTGTGGACGTTAGTAACACATCACTCAAGTCGTTACCAAGCATTCCAATAGTAGGTGCACTAGCTCATGTCCTCCGACCACCCACCTGTGGACGTTAGTAACACATCACTCAAGTCATTACCAAGCATTCCAATAGTAGGTGCGGAGAGTCAACGAGGTTTAACTCAGTGTAAAAAGACATTAATAGACCAATGGTCTCAAGTTCGAACCCCAATAGGCATTGATAGACCAACGGTCTCAACTATCGCTTGTATTAAAAAAAAAAAAAACATTGAGATATTTATGCGTGCATTTGGGAGACGAAAGCTGGCTAGGTTTTTTTTTTCAATAACCTAAAGAGAAAAATTATCACTATTGCTAAAGAAAATGCACGAGTCAAGTCAAGACATTATTCCAACTAAATCTTTACGGGCTTGCTCTTATGAAGACTTCTAAAGCCAAAAAACCGTTGAAAATTTTACGCATATAGTTAATTATATTGCTTAACTAGTATTACAATCCACATTCTGACCAACAAAGCTACAGCCACATTGTCTCACTCGATTCAACAAAATGATCTCCAAATGGCTGAAGAGAGTAGAGACTAGCTAGGCATGCCATATCCAACATTAAAGTACACATTTAGTGATGCCCCAAACTCTGTTTACAGCGCCAATCAAGTTTGCACAGGTACATTCAAGTTAGGCACTTCATGTCAAATTAAAATATAGCTACCGAGAAACTTCCTTCCTACTAGACATACATCAAAGGAGACTGACTGCTTAAACTGGCATGGGGAGGTGGACCTAGATGTTTAGAAGACACTATTCTCTACTAATTTACATAATAACACAATGCCTCTGAGAAATTCCACTGGCTCCATTGATTTCCAAGATGAATTTGTCACCAAAAGTTATGGGTACCTTGGATGGTTTTGTTCACAATCCAGTATAGGAAATTCTGGCTTGGTAAAATAAGTAGGAACTCACTGTCGAGGTACTGGCTGTGTATTTGACTGATTACTTTGCCCATAGAATCCCATACCCAGCGGTCGATAATAACCTCCAGTAGCTGGCTGCAGCTGCTGTTGCTGAGGCTGAGGCTGATGTTGCTGCTGTTGCTGCTGCTGCTGCTGCTGCTGCTGCTGCTGTTGCGGCTGACCTGGCCTCGACAAACCCATTGAAATATGTGGAGGAATGGGGGGTGGAGGTGGCAGAGTATTTGATCCGTATCCGTAAGGCATTACACCCACCATGAGACCAGCAGATTGGGCATATTGATTCGCTGGTGGAGTTGCAGGAGATGCTGATGGTGCTGGAGGTGGCGGGGGCGGTGGACCAAAAGTATTTTGCATCTGGTTAGTTTGGGACAAAGGCTGCATGGTTGCCGCTGGTGCATGTGGAACATTGGTCATTGTCTGCTGTTGTAGAGGAGTAAAATAGGCTGTATTGCCAACATCAGGATTGTTAAGTTCAGATGCAGACATTTGCTTCTCAAGCTTGGGCCGTTTTTCTGGAGGAAACATGGATAATCCTGAAGTAAATGCAGCTGACGTTAGGCTACCAGTCATTGAGGCAGCTTCTTCAGCAACAAGGGATGAAAGAACAGAGGTCAACATCTGGGCAGAAGATGCAGATGCAGCTAGCTTAGCAGCAACAGCAGCAGCTGCTGCCTTTTTGTTCTCTTCATCAGTAGTTTTGACAGAGGCAAAAGAAATCACAGGTTGGGTTGGAGGCTGAGGTGGGATGCCAGTTGGTTGCACTAATGATATATTTGGTTCTAACGCCCTTGTAGATTCAGTTGTCATGTTAGTGACATTGCTTTGGGGGTTAACAACCGGGGACAAAGTCAGTCTCCTTTTAATATTACCCAGTTTCTCAATCTGATGTCGAGCAACCTGCATGACAATAAATAATTCCTGTTAATCCAAGTAGCCAGTATATTAATATAGTTTTCACAATGCAAAATTTGAAAAAGCAGCATAAGCTCGCCTACAAACAAAAGAATGACATTTACTGTATGTAGAATGAGGATGATATACATGCCAGCTAGCCTGGCTCCTAAAGTGCTAAACAGAAAATATGCAATTGCTGGAGGGTTGCCTACCTTTGTCAATTCCAATGAATTACACTAATAATTCAAACTTGGATATCTTGCCTTGATACATTGATGAAATTTATTGACTTATTACTGTTCCCAAAACTTAAGTTGTTAGAGTACACATATATACTTGCATGTTCGCATGTTTGATGTGATGGGAAGTGCCAAGAGAATTGCATTATAAGATATTATTTGGTATGCTCTGTCCTGAACTTGTATCATACATAGACAGACCATGTCTCTCATGGAAATTGTTATGGCTTTTAACAGATATTCAAACCAACAGTAGATTTATAGCTTGAAAAGAAAAAAAAAATGACTACAACGTCAGTGTAAAAACAAAAACAAAAGGTCCCTATAAAAGGTATAGCTGACAGTTATAACTTTAAAACTAGAACATTTAATCAGGAGAGGACGCATTACTATGAACTGATGTTGGGGCATGAGAGTAATCAACTTATTATTGTTGCCTCGTCCGTCTCGTGGGAACTTTGGAACTTTCTACTTGCTATTTGGAGTTTGGAGTTAAATGGGAGCTACCTAAATCAGTGTCACTATCTCATGGAGAATTTGGAAGACAAGGCAACGGCACTACTTGTTGCGTCTGGAGAAAAAGGAATATTAGAACAGTGATAGGGCTCCAACAAACATTTCTGTCATTCTAGTATCATCCGTGAGGACGTTAGCATGAATCGTCCACTTTAATTTAATAATATTTTAAACTGTTAAAAGGAAAAGTAAGAAAGAGGAAGAGGATCATATTTCTGATTGATTCAACTTAGTAATATGCACAGCCTACAGCTTCGATAAATTAAAAGTTCGAAGAAAATTTCTTAGAAATCAACCCCAGAAATCATCCAAATGAGCTCAATCAAAGCAATTAAATTAGCTAAACCATCCCTACACATAAGGCTGTTTACAGCCAACATCACTGATCCCCTCAAGCTGGAGAGAAGATATCAACTACCCCCAGCTTACTGCAAATAAAATCACTAACAAGTCTACCATCTTCCACAAAAACTTTGACAGCTTGGGCCAAATGAGGGTGGTTAAGATTCTTCAGTTTTGTATTGTTTATATAGCTAGCCAAAGAAACGAAGAAGAGGGCGTCCTTTCTGCCACTTTCGCCACCATAGGTCCGTAAGTAAAGCTAGGAAAAGAACCAAGACTAGATCTGGGCAAGACAAGAACCAATATGAGGTCCAGGCAAGACCAGAGATGAAATGAGATCAAAGTCAGATGAGGTCTAAGCGAGATTGTGAGATCGAATACTATATCCAAATGAGACCAGATTGAGACAATATCCAAGCCACAAGATTTAATGGAACCCATGACAGAGAAGTAAGAGAGAACTTATCCATATTTCTTTTTCCTCTTTTCTTAATTTGTGAGAAAGTAGGTACGGGTAGATGCTTCTTTAGCTCTAAGGAGTATATTTATCGGATTCCATGCTGAAAGGTGAATTATGAAACGGGGGTGAATTATGAAACGGGAACAGGATCATATTTTTCATTGATTCAACTGAGGAATATAGATGGTTGTATATCGCCTCCATACAAATAGGGATAAAAGAGTCAAAGAAAAATTGCTAGAAATCATCCAAATCAGTCAACCAACTTGCCTAAATTAGCTCAATCATCCCTGCAAACTAGGTTGTTTACAATCTACATCATCATAAACCTTCAGAACCTTCACATTCTTTTCTTGTCTACTTGGTCAGGATTGTCTAGAAAGGCCAAAAAGAAAAAAAAGAAATCTTATATTGTAACGAGGAAAGCATTGTCCATTGACAGTTCCAAATGTAAACTTAAGAAGATGCGAGAGTAAAGATCATCTAAGATGCGAGCTTACATCTCAAGTTTAGCTTATCCCATTCGTATATAATTCCATTCATTTCTCCCAATTGGTGAAATATGGGACTGATTTCTGGAATTATATTCATTAAAAACTGAATACAAGAGTATCTTAAGAGCCTATTTATACTAGAATACAGCAGCCTAGCATTCCTATTTCTTGCTTATTAAGAAAACCTAATCCTACTATACCTAATAAATTGTATTCCTACTAAGACTACTTAATAAATCCTAATCCTATTAGGCTACAATTCTAGCTAATTTGGGAATTTTAATAAATCCCAATCCTAATTTGCTAGCAGCCTTGTGGATGCCCCTGCATCAAACTCCCCAGGTTGGAAAAGACTTGTCCTTGAGCCTAAATCGTCATCATCGAAGATTCCACAAGAAGCTTGAAACTGAATTCTTCCTTTCCAAAACAAAGAGAACTTTCGAATATGGGACCATTCTTGAACATTCATGTTTATTCGCTTGCATCAAAACATTAACTAAAATCCCCCATTGATCAACTAGCTCATGGTCTAGAGGTACTTCTCTTCCCAATGTTGGAAGAGGTCCCACGTTCGAATCCCCCTACTCCATTGATAAATAAAAAACTAAAAAAAAACTAAAACATTAACTAAAATCCCTAAAACTTGAAGTAGCCAATTCCAAATGAAGATTTAATTTAATTTATATGCTTATTCCTCACCCATTTCTTCTAAAATTCTAGTAGTTAAAGAAAATCCATAATCCAAATCAAAAGATTACCCAACTTTGTCTACTACTAAAACAAATAAACAGCTCGCCAATCTAAGGCCTACAGCAGCTCGCCAATCTAATAAAATGACATAAAATGAAAGATCCCTAAAAGATGTGAAAAGAGAAGTCCATAAGTACGCCCAAAAACCCAACTTTCCCAACAATTTTCTTCTACATACCCACTATAGTTCTCGAATATTCTTCTGTTTCTCACCAACCAGATTACCCAAAAGACAGCTAACACAGTGAAATTCCACACAAATCTTGCTTTCCACCACCAAAATACCTACAGTTCACAAAGCATGTTTGAAGGGGACTCAAGAATTACCCAATTAATCCCTGCCTCCCTGACTAACGCCACCACAGCCTCAATGCATATGGACAACGTAAAAAGAAATGAGTTTCAGATTCTGCCTCCTTCTGGCACAAAATGCACCAATAAGGAGAAACATAAACAGTGAACCTTCTTCTTTGTACCATATCGCAAGTATTTGCTCTTCTATGAGCTACGATCCAAGCCAAAACACAAACCTTAGTAGGAACATAAGATTTCCAAAATTAGTCTAGCAGGTTGGATTACAGGAAGCGATTTCTAATCAGCCAGAAAATTTAAAAACGTCTTACAAGAGAAGACCCCTGATGAATCCAGTTTCCACGTCCTCCTATCTGGCCTATGTGCTGACAGCTGAACATTTTCCATAACTGAAAAGAGTGCTGCAAGCTCCTCAATCTCCTCCTCATAAATTTCTTCAGAATCGAAAATTCCAATCCACTTGGCCTCCCCAACCCTCTGTGAGCTCAGCCACCCTATAACTTGGAGCAGCAGACAGTCTGAATAGACGAGGAAATCTTGAGCACAAAGGAAATTCACCAGGCAACAATCTTCCAAATCTCACTTTGTTCCCCCTCCCCACTACAAACTCAAAGCAAAGGTGGTGGGGTATATTTTATCATGGATAACGTTTACATGAAAGCAAAGAAATGGATGTAGTAAAGATTAGGAAGTTTATAATGCTAGGATGGTCAACAACCCAGGTAGTAATTTGATTCGATAGAATGGAGAAGCCATCTTAATTTTGTTATTGCCCCCAAAAGTTTGTGATAACTTCCATGACAAAACTAACGAATTTCATCAAGATCCAACTAATCACACTAATGATATCAGGAGGTTAAGTGTCACATTTTGAAATTTAGGAACCAATATGAGACATGGGTTGGAGTTTAGGACCATTAATGAATTTCTCCTATAAATTTATAACTATTGGTACAAAAACTGATGATTAATCAGATCCACATTGATAAAAAAAATTGTGTATGACTTCACATCTATATAGTCCTGCACACATTTAAACACATATGTTAATTAGACCTAAATTTGATACTCTATTGTCTATGTATAAATGCATATATGACTCAAGATTCAGTTTCCCAGTGTCCTCTTCTTTAAAGTCAACTTCTACACAAAAAACCAACAATTTAATTCTTATTCCAACCACAAACATCATCTAATCTAGCCACCCATAATCTTTGGTTTTTATTTCAAGACAGAAAGAAAAAGACATGTCTTAAATAACCAACCCGCTATGAACTGAATCAAGGCCCAGGGTTGATAATACCACAAGTTGTGCTAGCTACAAAAGATTCTGAGGAACTGATGTTGAGCAACTAGCTGAGCTCAATGACATTCACTGATAAAACACTCGTAAATGCAACTATAAGAGCTCTGTAAATGAACACCATTTCCAAGATGCAAAGACCTATGAATTTAAAAGGGGCAAGTAAAGACTAGTTCACTCTTACTTGCAACTGAGTGCGAACAAGTTCCAGCTCTGATTCCTGTAAAAGTTATATTAGAAAGCAACCATCAATATCTTAAATTTTAAACAAAACCACAGAAGTGTGAACATAAGTGGAACAATAAAAAAAAAATTACTTGGTCCTGAAGTGCTTCTTTAAGCTGCGAAACCAAGGCAGATCTTGTTGCCTCCACATTTTCAAGCTGACCAACAGATTGATTAAGTACATCTTCCTGCTCTTTCAAATCATCCAACAATGTAGATCCCTGATGAGTTCCTGATAACACAGTTTATAACAAGGAAAATCACTAAAAATCATGGTACGAAGACAACATACACGAGGACCTTCAACAAATTTCATCTAGAGTTACTTGGTAGGAGTCAAAAACTAAATTTCAAAAAAAGATTATAAAAGGAGAAAAAAAAAAAGTTAACACCAACTCATCTAGGTGCATGAAGAACAAGAGAACTTTATGAAGCTTACTGACAGCATCAAACAGTTCAACAGTCTTCATTACTATTACATGCATGTACGCAAAAAAAAGTAAATATCACCATACAAGTCAAAAGAAGGGATTTCATTGGCCTCAAGGACCCGTTCAGATGGAATATCAGGATTTCAAATCCGTTGATCTATAAATCCATATTTTGATTAATTAAAGTGTAATGCTTTTGACTTTAGGATTTCAAATAAATTTAATTAACTTAGAAACTAAAACACATGACCCGCAACCATGATTTGTGATTCACGGTCCATGACCTACAGTCTACAGATCTATGACTTACAACATATAACTCATGATCCGCAACTTGCAATGCAAGTTACAAGTTGCTACCCATGACCATTGAACAAATATTTGAAAATAGAGATTTGAAATTGAAATGGCTTCATTTATCAAATAACCAACTTCTACATATCACAATCATAATATCATATCACAAAACTGTTCTAAAGTCACTCACTCACTTAAATCACAAAATTTAAGTGCAAAAAAGCATACACAAGCATAGGTGTAGATTCCAGGGCCGAGCAGCAGCATATTCTAAACTAATGGATACTCATTATACTTATTTTAGGAATTGTTTCTCAATTTGAAACTTGCAATTCTGACTCCTAGAATTGAGCTCTAGACAGTAGGTAGATGACTACAATCAGGCCAACCTTAATAGTAATAACATGTCATGGAACAATTCAATTTTCCCCTATCAGTATATTAAAATTGCATAATTTGCATCTGAGTAGCAGAATAGACAGAGCCTCCTGGCATTACAATTCGTGGAACAAATAATAATTCACACAACAAATAATTTGTACAACGTTCTCAACAGTGAGCCAATAGCACAGATAAATCCTAACTGATAATCCTAGTCTCAGGAAATAAAGAATGAAATAATGTGATAAAAAGAGATAGAAAGCTTTTCATGCCAATTATGCATACAAGAAAAGTTGCTAATTCATTCTTCCTGTAATTAAATTTGTGATCAAGTCTTCCTGTTTTCATGATAATGGTTTGTAAGGGCACTTATTTAGATCCTCTTATAAAAATTGGGAACAAAAAATCTAATTGCCAATAATTAGAAAAATATACACAGCCAAAGAAAAATGCAGAATATGAATTCACATCATGACCTGACCCTAACCTTAAAAAAAATATAATAAAAGTTATAACCATAGCAATTATTCATCTGTAACCTAATATCTCTCAGATACCTTTTTTTTTATATAAGAAATTAACCTTCCTTAATATAATTTTAAAAGAAAACAAATCAAAAGACAATTTGTGAAGAGACGGATGGTCATAAGAATGCCCAAAAGCATATACATCCACAACAAAACAAACTCCTGGCCCCTGAAGCTGTGAAAGATCCTCCTATTTCTTTCCAAAGGAAAGGCCCAAAACACAACCAACACTCGGCATCTCCCTAATAGTTCACCTCTCTTTCCACCACCAAAAAGAACTTATGCCTTTCACAAAAAGAGCATAATATGATGCTGGAGCTACCCAACTCAGTGAAGTTTCCTTAAACAATCTTAACCACAAAGATAAAGAAATACAGCAGTGCCAAAACAAGTGATCAGAAAATGCATCAGATGGACAAGCAGTCCACCTAGACCGCGCCAACTATAAATGCAATACATGCAAAACCACACTCAATACAAGCCTCAAACCAATCAGAATGAATTTCTCTCAACTGCAACATCCCTAAAAAGCTTCAAAAAAGACGCACACAAGTAACCAAGAAATCTAATTCATTCCAACTAAAAGTCAACTCCTTCCTATCTTAAAGAATTCTTCTTAACTAAAAGACTCCCCTATTGTCAAAATTTTAAAGGCACTGCTACTGTTCCCCGCCCTGAGAAAGACCTCTGTCAACAATGGGAACAATTTCTTTGAATGACCCACTCCAAACTGAAACCATGCAACAACTTGACCCAAATTTGTGAGGTGGAGTACCAATGTAGATTGATGTGCTCAGTTGATGAACCAGATATTTTTAAAAAGGGACAGCAATGAGGTAATGAAACATAGGACCTTTTTCAAAGAGTACTTCAAGTGCCCAGACCCATGAACAGACCAATGTCTTCTATCAGGCTATGTTTAACTCAAAGTAATATTATTGGCAGGAGATAACAAACTTGAGACATCCATGAACTCCCTATCATTTGGGTTCCTCAGAAAGATTAGGTTCCAAGACAAGGCTCAAGAAGGAAAGTATGAATCTAAGGAGGATAGAACCAGATTATGATTCAAAGAAAATGTATAATCATTAAGGAACATATATACCCTAGTATCTTCCAGAGTAAGAATTCTAGTCCCATTCCCAACAAGAAGTTTCGACAGAGAAGAGAATAATCCCTGACAGACACAAATCCAAGGGCATTGGAAGGTGCCTCCTTCCACAGTACAAGAGTACCACCCATTAGATGCAATAAAATATACTTCTGGTAATCAAATCACTTTTATAGCTATATGAAAACTCAATAATTGAAGTCAGAAAAAACAAGACTTCAATTTTCAAACCATAATAAGAGTCTTACATTTTGTCATCTAGTTCCATGACAATCATTCTCTCCAAAGTTACATGTAAATAACATTAATTAACGTAACCAAAGGTTCTAGGTCTTACCATGAGTCAAGGTATTTTCAACATCTTCATCAATTTTACCCACATGATGTACAGCAGCACTACACTTGTTCAAAGCAGCTTCTTCGCTAAGATGCTCTTCAAGAACAGGTTGAAATGCAGTAAGTATTTTTTCTGGCAGACCTCCAACAGCCAGTTTCTGAGGTTTAGAAGAATAGAACGCATGTTCAAACTCAATAATTAGGAATACAATTATGAAAATTGAGAATAAACCAGCAATATCTACTACCCCAGGGGCTTACAATTCTAACTGAGTGTGCATCCCTCTTCACTATCTTGATAGGATTTGAGCTCTTTCCATTGCTTACAGGTAGAGCAGGAGGATTCTTTCCCATCATTTCATCTTTAAGACTCTGCCCTCGAGACCCAAAAACCTTCCTTTCTTCCCATATGTCAACCTGAACAAAGAAATGCAAACAAATAAATACAATATCCAAAAGAAAAAAGTTCCTTATGGATTAAGTAATGAGACCAGATTGCTAGGCACACATTATTAAAAGGAATCATAACCAAGAGCGGACACTAAACTGGTTCACTCTATTCCACTACATGGAATAAAAGGTGCTAGTCTTCCAGGACAGTGGGAGCAAACTAAGAATTTTATTCATGGATAGAAGGTGCTAACTCAGCAACATAGCAAGTGAAATCCGCTAGAGCAACAAAAAAGGACTTAGTATCAGACCCCGCTACAATCAAAAGGCATAGAATACAGAATCTTTCAGTTGCTCAGGCCCAGTACTGAAGACTTAATACTGAAGTCTCAGGTCAGCTAACATGATTACCTAATCTCACAGGTTATTTACTACTACTGTTGTGTTAAAACAATGAATTAAGAGAACATTCATAGATGCTCACCAGTCTTGTGGCAACTTTCTTTCCATGTCCATCACCATTTTCATAAACATGCTTCAGAGCTGCAGGAAGGAACTTCCAGAATTCATTCACAAACTCACTGCCCTTTCGCCTACTGTTTTGCAATATGTCATTAGCCAAATATAGAAAAGACACACGCTGGTCTTTTTGGGAAGAATTGAAACATTTATCCCATGTTTCAACAATCTGTTTTGCTTTCTTTCGGTGAGAAATACACCAACGAGACAGAGCTGTTTAAATGTTTAAAGAAACGCATAATATAAACATTAATGTTGGAGCTAAGTGATGAGTTACAAATACATCTATCTACAAATTATGATGAAATATTAACAGCTATAGGTATTATCAGTACATCAAGAAATCAATATATTTGCTAATATTGTTGAATATGTTTACCAAAAGTATTAACAAAGACAGAACGCTATAGGTTTTCTAGAACATTTTCTAGAACATCCAGTATGAAAAAAACCATAGGTTTGCAACTCTGGATAAAGAAAGAAAGGAGCCATTAGGAGTGGATCAAGATTTTAGCTCAGAGAAGTCATGATGGAAAAGAAATTTTTTTAATATATAACTGCATGATGGATAAGAACCCAAAAATAAAAAATAAAAAGCTCGTTATGACAAATTGAGATCTTAAAAATGACCGATTAGCACACATCGCCAATGCATCAATCTTAAATTCATAACGGATATTATGTTGTCAAAACCAGAAACAAGACTTTTGTTAAGGGAAGGGAAGGGTGAGGGGCGTACACATGCACACATACTATCCTTTATAAGAAACAAATTTCATAGCTACTCAAGGAAATGCAAACAAAGTTGACAAGATATCCACCAAAGATCACACATCACAGTGCAGTCAATCAAACTTAATAAAAGGCCACATTATAAAACACCAAGACAAGTATTTATCCCAAAAAAAATCAATTACAGAAGTTATTTACATTATAATAAAATTATACAGGAACAAGTATGAACATAATAGAAAACAGAGAAAGCATAAATACAGTTGAAGCGTCACCAACTAATACAATGTTACCACAGCCAAAAACAACATCATAAAGAAAAGGTAGAAACTTGAACATTACAATTTTCTACATAAATCTAAAATTAGGGAAAAGTGTAAATTGATATTCAATTAGAGTCAGCAAGACACTAGTAATAAAAAAATATACATGTTTCAGTAAGTCACGTTTTACCAGAAATTCTTATAAGTATGTTAACGACCAGGTACGTAATACAATCACAGAGAAACAAATACGACCCCTCAATTGTTGACATGTATTAGACCTTGTAAACTTGATAATCACACCATAAATCAGATAAAGCATGTAGTAAATAGGGGATTTCTTATGAAGGATACATTCAATGCTTTGCTGTGAACTGTTGAGTTTTGTGAGCTTGTCAGCTAATATCTGTCCGTCAAAAGCTTCGTTGTTACTCATCTTGCTAGTTACTCAATTTTTAACATCCCCTGCCGCAAAAAGTGTATTATTATGTTAAAAATATAAAAATAAGTGCCAAAAAATGTATGTATAATCTCTAAAGTTTTAACTTTATTTCACCTAGTCAAGAAACCTACTACAACCAACAGGATAAACAATTATTTACAATATACAAGCTCTGTCCCAACCATTTTGAAACCGTTACATAAATCATGGTACTCAATTCCGTCCTCTCTTGCTAAATATTTACATGCAATCACAGTGAAATAAAAATATACATAATTATTCAAAAATAACTAAAAATAAAAATAAAACCCATTTCCTAAACTAAAATTTGATAATCAACTAGATAGTGCACTCCATGGCCTTCATCACTCATAACCCACCAATTTCATAGCACTGTACTGTACCTCCATTTCATTAATCAATTCATCTCTTACTCTTTACCTAGTATTATTGGATAGTAGCACATACTTCGCAACTTTATTCAGCAATTCACGACAAAAAGAATTCCTTGCCACCAGCTAGACACGAAAACGAAATTCTAGGGTTTACACAGAAACGACGTCGTCAGGCACAGTTCCGCTCGAGACGAATCCAAAACAGCGTTGAAGACACGACTCAAAGAGAAGAACGGAAATGAAGAAGGAGAAGAAAGAGCAAGGACATGTTTCGGAGACTTACCGGAGCAGCAAAAGGACGCCCCTTTTATTCTTCTTGCAACTTGCAAGGCCCAAGTGCTCTGTCCCTTCTTCCTCTCTGGGCTGAAACGACGCCGGCCTATACGATACAGCTATACTCTTGCCAACCTACAACTAGCCCTCAGAAAAGTGAAAGTAAAATTAAAATAGTTTTTTATTAAAAATAAATAAGTAATTTTTAGAGTTATTTACACTGACACCCCTCAAGTTTTCAGTTGTTTCACAAACCCCCCTCAGGTTTCAAATATTATATGAACGCCTTTAAGGTTTCAAATTATTTTCACAAAACCTCTTTTTGTTGATTTTTCATCCAAAGATTAATGACTTTATATTAAAAAAAAAATTCCAAATGACAAAGTTAGCCTTTGAGATTAGATTGCACTTACATTTATTGAGGTTGATTTTGTCATTTGCACACTTTTTAAAACAAATGAAATCATCAAGTTTTGATGAACAATCAACAAAAAAGGATTTTGTGAAAACAATTTGAAACCTCATGGGGTGTTCCTGTAATTTCTGAAACCTCAGGGGTTTTGTGAAAAAGCTGAAAACTTTAGGAGGTATTAATGTAATAGGCAAAATATAGACACCAATTTTATAAAGGGAGTTTCACTAAAATACCCAAAATGGGGGCTGAAATTATAAAAATACCCAACACCCAAAACACTTTATAAACATACCCAAAACTCATCATTACACACACTCAAAACCCATTTATAAACATACCCAAAACCCATTTTGGGTATGTTTCTATGTTTAAATAGTGCTTGGGTATTTTTATAAATACATGTCTAGGATTGGGTATTTTTATAAATATCTATTTTATAAATTACACTTTTTACAACAAAAATAAATAAACAAACAAACAAACTTTTAAATGTCAAAAACCCACTTTAATAAGCTCAAATGCCCCCTCAAAATTAAAATCCAATTGTGAATCAAAATGACCTCAATATAATAGAACCCAAGAGTTATTGAATTAAAACATCATCTATATTAATAAGACAACAACACAAACAAATTGGCTAGAGTGAATATGTTCCCTACTCTGCACCTGAGTTCGAATCACCCTCCAAATTCTCCACATGTAAGAAAGTCACAATGTATATACAAAAATTCAACAACAGTAATAACAACATCGCCACAACCAAAAATTTTACCAACAAGGTCTCAAGCCTTTTAAACAATTCACAACACCCGAAACATGGTTATATCAAAGAGATAATCTAAATAGTCGCAACATTTAAATAGAATCCAAAACCAATAATAAAATGATAGTCCTACGAGATAGATGGAACAATGAGCAAGAAGGATGGATGCCTCAATGTGGTGAGCACTACCTTAGAATTTTTTTTTTTTGTTTTTTTTGTTTTTTTTGTTTTTTTTGTTTTTTTTGTTTTTTGGGTGAACTGGGGGGGAAAACCCCAAACAAACTAAACAAACTAAACAACACAAATCAAACGAGGCCTAGACACCCCTAACAAATCATCCACCAAATAAGTCCCAACCCAACTTGGAGCCTCATAAAAAAAGCAGATACCAAGATCTAAATTATAACTCCAAGCAGCCAGTCGATCTGCAACACTGTTTTTCTCCCTAAAAATATCATGGAGGCTGCAATTCTCAAGTTGCTGCATTAACTGCCAACAACTAGAGACCAAAGATGCAAGAGGGTGCAAAGTAAGAGAATCATGCTGCTGAACAAGCTATCCACATCTCAACGATAAGGTTATTAAACCCTTTCGCAACAGCCATCCTTCAAACCAAAGAACAAGCCCCATAATTCAGCCTCTAGAATCTGCCCTTTTCCCAAATTAACTGCAAACCCACTACACCAATCACCAAAACCATCACGCAACACACCTCCAGCACCAATATGGCCAGAAGCAGCATTCCTAGAGCCATCAACATTCAGTTTAAAGAACCCAGCAGGAGGAGGCTCCCAAGCAAACCAAGCCTCAACCTTAGCACACTTGATAGAAGGAACATTAGAAGCTTTAAACCATTCCTTCATAGTAGTAGTAATAATCTGTATGGAGTCAAAAGCCAACTCTTCATCACCATGAAACACATAATAATTCCTCCATTTCCATATTTACCAACATGTGAAAACAAAGACCAAATTCCAGGGAATACAATCAGCCTAAACAATCTTTGACATCAAATTTACTCTAAGCCAAGGTTGAAAGTCCATAATAAAAAAATCCAACACTTTGACTAGAATTGAGAAGAGCATTCCACACCTTCTTAGCCTTAACACAATCACGAAGAATATGAAGTATTGACTCCATAGGCCAATGACACGAACCACAATAAGCATCCAAAGATAGATGTCTTCTAGCTCTTTGCTCATTAGAAAGAATTTTCCCTTGAATAACAAGCCAAAAGAAAATATGCAACTTGGGAGGAATCCTAAGCTTCCACAAAAACTTCCAAGCAAAATCAGAGCAAGCAGAGTCCTCAAAAACCATATTATAAGCAGATTTTACAAAGAAAATCCCATTGGAGGAAAACTTCCAAATTTGAGCATCCTGGGTCCCACTATTAAACCCCACAGGACAGCTAATAACTCGTTGGACCAAATCATCAAGTAAAGCAGCCATTAGTTTCTCCATATCCCACCAACCATTTTTGTAAAAACTGGAAATAACACAATATGGGTCACAAATATGCACACTACTATCATTTTGGTTTAAAGGAGCATCAAAAACCCAATTATCCTTCCAAAATTTAACAGTACCACCATCCCTAATCCTCCATAACATACCCTTCCTTAGAAGAGCAGCCCCATGAAGCACACTTCTCCATGTAGAAGAACAATCCTGTCTAAAAATCACATAATCATCAAGAATAGAATGGCCTTTAAGGTATTTAGCTTCATAGATCTTTGCCCACAAGCCCTCATCCTTAATATGCAACCTCCAACCAATCTTGGCCAACAAAGCTTGATTCATAGCACCAGTTTTTTTAAAACCCAAGCCCCCTTTACTCTTAGGCCTACAAACAAGATCCCACTGACACATATGGACCCTGCTCATTTTCTCACTCCCACCCCAAAAAAAATTTCGATTTAATTTATCAAGTGCATCACACACACTAGTAGGCAGTTTAGCTGTTTGCATTGCATACACATGTACAGCCAAAGTAACAGATTGAATAAGGGTAGCTCTACCAGCTAAAGAAAGAAATTTACCCTTCCAAGTAGCAAGTCTTTTATGCACTTTGTCAATTAAGCTGCTATAAGTCCTTTTATCAATTCGAGAATGCAGTAAAGGCATGCCCAGGTACCTTCCAAGATCTTCAGTTAGAGAAGAGCCACAAATACAACTGATTTCCTTAGCTATCTCCTTACAGGTGTTAGGAGAACAAAAGATAGCAAATTTATCAAAATTTACTGTTTGACCAGAGGCTTGACAAAATTTACCTAATTAATGCATGCTATTCATCTTGTAACGATTTGATTATCTAATGGTATACCATCCTTCTCTATCCGGAAGTTTCCCGAAATTATGACTTTACTACATAAAGTTTTTTTCATCTCAACTTTGTACCTAAAATTTGATTTTTCTACCACTTTCATACCTCCATTACTTTGACTGTTAAGTTATCCGTTAAATGATGACGTAGTAATCAAAGTTTTTTTTGGGGTCAAAACGTGGCAATCAAATGACCCGCTTAAACTCAGACATATTTTGCCACATTAGCTAATAAAAAATAAATAAATAAAAGATTAAAAAAAAAATCAATTAACAATTAAAATAATTGAAAAAACTCAAGAAAAAAATTTTAAATTTTTTTGGTTGAAAACTCTCTCTCCTCTCTGTGCAACTCATGACCTACCCCTTTCCACCCCACCCCATTCCAACCACCCATTACCTCCCCCCTTCTCTCTCTTTTTCCATCTCTCTCCTCCCTACTTGAACTAGCCCTCCCTATAAGGGATGGCCGCGTCTTCTACCCAACAAAGCTCACCATGAAACCCACCTCCAATTCCACCTCCCTCACCTCCTTCTTCACCTCTTGCGTCTTCTCTGTCCTCCCTGAGATTGCTTCAAGCTTAGGCTTCAGCCTATGCTTTGTCCACTTAAACTCCACCTCGCCCCCAAAGCCCTTGCCAGCCAATACTTCGGCCTCTTTACCAACGCCGCCATCCCCATCGTCGCTCCATTGCTTGCCATTGAGTTTGATACTGGGCAAAACCCAGAGTTCAACGACCCATATGGAAACCACATTAGCATCGACCTCAACAACAATTTGCTTGTGTTTCAGTTGAGTTATTCTTCGTCTTTGTTGTCTAATGGAGCAGTTGCTGGCATCGCAATCGGTTGTGTTGTTGTGGTGTTGGTTTTAGCATCTGGGATTTACTTGTATCAGGTTGCAGGATGCGGATTTGGTTCAGGAAGGGAGGAGAGAGAGAGAGAAAGAAGTGGGGGAGGCGATGGGCAGTTGGAATGGGGGTGGGGTGGAAAGCGGTGGGTTGTGACTCGTGAGTTGTAGAGAGAGGAGAGAGAGTTTAATTTTTTATTTCAATTATTTTAATTGTTAATTGATTATTTAACTTTTTTTATCAACTGATGTGACACGATATATTTGAGTTTCGATGGGCCATTGATTGTCACATCATCATTTAACAGATAACTTAACAGTTAAACTAACGGTGGATGAAAGTGGTAGAAAAATCAAATTTTGAGTACGAAGTTTAGACCAAAAACATTGTGTAGTAAAGTCATAATTTCAGGAAACTTCCGATTAGTAAAATGAAATTAACTCTTTTTTAATTTTAAAGTTAAGTGTTATTGTATATGGTGTTCTGGGCCGGGCTTCTATGGGTGGCCGGGCTAGACTTTCTTGGGCTCAAATGGGTTGGATTTATGAGTTGGACTAGACTTTAGACACCTTAGCTCAAACCTAACCCACTGAACAACGGGCTGGGCTGGCCAATGACCCACAACAGGCCAGACTGGGCTTTACCTCAATGGGCCGGGCGGCCTCCATCAGCCCATGAGCTGTTGGGCCAAATGATGACCGCCCGAAGGCTCTTCTTCTACTCAGAGCAGCGGCCACAAGAACCCAACAGAACAAATGAGAAAAGAATGGAGGTCATGGAAGACACACTGCACCTGCAATTGCATAAGCTGTCAGCCCTAAAATCAGAGGAAGCACTTGACCAATTGCTTTGCACTCTCTGGAAAACCAGGAAAACCGGTCTCCACTCCCCCCACCAAAAGTCCCACTTCCAATCTCTCCTCAATCTGCCTTCTCTTTCACAACTCCATCCCGTACGTATCTCTCTCTCTCTCTCTCTCTTAATTTCTGTAGAAAAATTTTACATAACATTTGTTTTTTCTTAACGAATTTATATACCCATTTGTTTTTCTTAACAAATTTACATACACATTTATTTTTCTTGGCAAAATAACAGGTTTTGGCATGCCTTCGATCGCTTATCAGAAAATGGGTACATGAAAACTTCACTGGTGATGACCTTTTGAAGCTCTTCCCTCCTGATTTACCGCTCGATTTGCAGAGCAGTTTGGTGTTGTTGTTCCACAAGTATCAGTCTCAATGGAAGGATGAAGTAGCCCGAGAACAGCTGGTTAGCCACATCTACTTTGACCCCAAGTTTTTAAAATTCCATTTTGATCGGTTTTTGCATATGTTTTCTGGGTTCTCTTTGCCATTGTCATTCGTATACTCAACTCTGCTTTTTTTTTTTTTTCTTCCCAGCGGACTAGTGTTTCGTATCAGGTCAAGACAAGTGTGCCGCCATCTTTCACGACTTTGGGTAGCTCATGCTCATTTAGCGATTTTGGAGCTTCATCAGCACCGATTGTTACTGGGACCAATGCATCTCGGCTCACTCCCATGTCTCCTCCAATTCTTCAGGTGGTGAGGTTGATTGCTTGATTTGTTTCTTGTATGATAATTAATTTCATACTTACTTCATGGCTTTCTATTGCGAGTCTCATTCTTTCTAATATAACTGGCTATGCTGGTGTTTTTGGAACCTTTTGTGGTAATGATATTATAGGATGTGGGACGCTTCTAGTTTTCTCTATGGTTTCGTAATAGATTCCAAGGCAAAAATGTTTATGTTGTAGAAAAAGATGTCTGCTAGTTTGATTTTTCAGGTCTTAGATTGAACATGCAACTTATATCTTTTTCTTCTCCCTTCAGTTGTAGTAAACTTGGATATCATGTTTTTTTTTTTTTGGGAATGTTTATAGGTTTAGGAATTCCCTATCGTCTCACTACTGACTTCTCTTGATATGCAGGGAATTCTACCTCGCCTAAAGTCAATGACTTGGACCATGGAGAACTGTAACTCAGGGCCGGCTAATAGAGTGGCCGTCATCAATCTTAAGGTAGGTAAATTCTGTGAAGAATTCTTTCCAAAAGAGTTTCGAACAAGGCAATTGAAATATAGTATGAATGAGGTCAACTGTGTATATATATAAATATAAAGGTGCACATATAAAATTTAAGCATTCAAAATCTCATGGGATTAGGACTTATGAAACATAATCAAGTACAAGAAACATGTTACTATGTATCAGTATATATTGCTGCCAAATAGTTTTCCAGAATTCTACCGCCCTTTAGATTTTACTGAAAATGAAAAGACTGCGTGGATTTCAGGAAAATAGCAAAATAGCATTCAATGTAAAGCTTATTATATTCTCTATATAATTTAACTCATTAAAATCCCAGTTGCAAAAGCAAAACCCTAAACCCTAAAATGCACGCCTTACCATTTTAACCAGAATTATCAACATTTTTCTTTTACTTGATACCAACCGGTAAAATATCATGTAAATATAGTACCATACCAATACCATTTCACCTTCAATTTACCACGTATCTTCTAATCTTTTAATGAACCCAAAACTGATACACACCTCACTAACATATATTAAGCTTCTTAAGCCTTAACCTCTCCAAGCCCCCTTAGTTCTCCCCATACTAATGCCACCACCAAATCTTTCCCCATATGGAATTGGAAATTTTTGCAAGACCAACTAAAATTAGTTTGTATTTGTTTTAATTTTTTTTTTATAATACTAATTTTTTTTATTTAAACAGACTTCCCAAACAAAAAAGATGATTTCTGTTAAAATGGTTTTGATTAAGACAAGTGAGCGGTTTCAATTCAAGCTTGAGTTCTTATGCTAGCTGATACGCATCTGATTTGTTTGCCCAGCTGTGTAAGAAGAATGAAATGGGATTAAAGAGACTTTCCTTTGCACTTCACTTTCTTGAGTTTTATATAGCTTCTGGTGGTTATAGTTTCACAATGAATTCATGCATGTGTGCCTCTTTAATAAAGTTCAAAGTTTCTCGCCCCTTTCATATGACAGTCTCATTAATTTGTTTGGTCATTTTTCTTCACACACATTATGTAATTTATTTATTTATTTTTTCTAGTTGCAAGATTATACCAAATCTCCTTTAGATGAAATCGAGGTGAAGTTTCAACTGACTAGGGACACTCTTGAAGCTATGCTGAGATCATTGACTTACATCAAGGAACAACTCTCAAGCATGGTAGGCATACTGCTTTCTAACTTATTGGTATTTTGCCTTCTCTCTGTTGATGATTTTTCGTCTGAACTGTAGAATAGAGATACAGGGATGCGGGTGTCGCCTGGGACATAAGTTACACTTAATATTTATAGGCTTCAAATAAAACTCCCAAACACTCCTGTAAGCACTAAAATACTCATTATGAAACTAAAAGACCCATCAAATAATAGAGAGGTACTAAAAGACTCATTTAACAACATCAGTGATCTCCTTTTACTGGCTGGCTGCCAATAACCTTCACTGGTCCGTGGCAAACTCCAGTTTCCAAAATTTACAAAAAATTATTAAATTTCTTTAAACATAGAACATTAGCAATTACCAAGAAAACATATCGTTCATCTAAAATGTGAATCTATTTTTTGTTCTAAAAGATATTTTCTGCCAGACAAATAAAAGATAATAACAAATTAACAGTTTCTTTATTTAGTAAAATGAAATTTGCAGCAAATACCTCTGGATTAATATTGATGTGAGAATTTAAGGTGTAATGCTTCTTTTGCATTCTTGCAAAACGATGTATCTAAACTTCTGCTGTGGTTTCAGGTTGGGACTATTTCTGGGCCATCACAAAAGAAACAAAAGCAATCGGATCATTTGGTATGATATCTTTAAATGTATAGCTAACTTAGTCTAACAAAGTGTGTCATGTCCTTTTGTTCACTTTACCGTTTTTATTAATGTCTTGCCCCCAATCTTTTTGGATATTGGACATGAACTTTTTTTCTCCATTTAGTGTATTGTATTTTCTAATACACATTTAAATGCCGGATGCAAAATGATAGTTTTGGAATCATGTACAAGATTTTAATTTAATTTGGGTCTTTGATAGTCACTTGTAAGATGGACCGTTATTTTATTTTGGGTCTATCCTTACCTCTGGAAATTTGTATCTGGAGGTAGGGAACCTTAGCCATCCCTTTCTTGAACTCTATTTTTATTTATTTTTTATACAAGCGACACTGGGGAAGGGGGATTTGAACACAGTACCTTGGTGCATAGGTAATTTCTCTATACCACTTGAGCTAAACGCCCCGAGAACTGTATTTCTAATCATTCAATTCAACCATAACGTTTTGTTGGTAATATTTTTCTTTAAAAAGAAAGAGTAAAATCTGTGGTAACAACATTCGTTCACATTATGTTGAGCAAGGCACATTGTTCTTGGTGAAAAGCTACTTAATTTTTATTCTTCAATTCACCGACCTACTCCAACAAGTGGTAGGCAAAATCAGATAAGTCGGCAGCCAACTTGAAATATAACCAGCAAACCCTTGCATTCCACTTTAACTAGTATGAACTCTCTGTACTTTAAGACGCTTTGAATAAGCTTTACGCTTTTTGTGTTTGCTTGTGACAGGTTGATCGGATTTAATAGCCAACTAAGAAAAATAAAATAAAATTCCGGTCAGAAAGAATTGAAAATTTTGGTATTAATGGTGAGACAGGATAAGCAGTTCTTACCACACAAACGGGAGTTCAAAAATAAGAGAGAGATGAAACTAGCCCAATACATATCTAGAAAATATGAGATCCTCAATTTTTACATGCAAAATATAATTTACAATACTGATGATCAAGGCCAACCTTTCACTCAACTCTCACAACGTTAGGATCAAAACAAGAAATTACACACTTCAAGAAATCAAACCAAAAACTCATTCTTGAAGAAATCAATCAATCAAATAATCACCGAAAGAAACTACCACTTACCATAACATGATTATAATCACACTGGAAAAAACAGAAAGAGCCTGTTGCAGAAGAAAATTGGAAGACCAAAGTCGCAAACCGCCAAACACATTCTTCAGTTTTTGTGTCTTATATTCTCAATCGGTAGGTCCATTGCATTTGGTCCTACTTCTGCAAATCCATCCTGTGAATTTGATGATTTCGGCAGCTCATCAACATTACTTCCTGAGACTTGCTTCAAAGCAGTAGGAGTAGTTATAGCTTCCTGAACACCAGGTTCTGTAGTAATTGATGCAATCTCCTTGGTAGAAGAAGCCATTGCATCTCCTACTTCTTCCAATCCCTCCTTTGAATTTTCTGTTGGTTTTGGCAACTCATCAACATGACTTTCTGAGACTTGCTTCAAAGCAGTATGAGTAGTAAAATTTTCTTGTTCACTTGATACCATATTGCTCGATACAATCTCGTTGGTAGAAACCATTGCAGTGGTTCCTACTTCTGCTAATCCCTCCTTTAAATCTGATGTTTGTTTTGGTAGCTCATCAACATGACTTTCTGAGACTTGCTTCAAAGCAATCTGAGTACTGATGTTTTCTAGAGCGCTTGATACTATATTGCTTGACGCAATCTCCTCCATAGAACCCATTGCATTAATTCCAACTTCTTCTAATCCCTCTGAATTTGATGTTGGTTTTGGTGGCTCATCAACATGACTTTCTGAGACTTGCTCCAAAGCATCATGTGCAGTGATATTTTCTTGAACACTTGATACTATATTTCTTGATGCAATCTCCTCTAAAGAACCCAGTGCAGTAGTTCCTACTTCTTCTGACCCATCATTTGAATATGATGGATTTGGAAGCTCACCAACACTATCACCTTCTGAGATTTGCTTCAAGACAGTATGAATATATTCCAACGGTAATTCTGTTGACTGATCCTCTGAATCCATCAGCTGTGGGAGCACATTAACACTACTTTCTGAAACTTGATTTAAAGTAGTGACAATATCTTCCAAAGATCTTGCTTCGACAATAGGAAACTCTGAACTGGTCTGGACATTATTTTCGGATGCTTCCACCTCTCGCTGATTGTCAACAATCCTGGGAAGAATGACTTCCTCAACGTCGAGTCCCTTTTGAATTTGCTTAAAAGCCATGTCAACATATTCAATCGATCTTGTTTCAGGAACTAGTAGCTCCAGGTTCGATTCTGACAGGTTTGAATCCCCAAATTCAGTGCTTGAAACATTTGCTTCCTCTTGTATGGGCTCATCAGTATGGAGTGGCTCACCAACTTCTTTGACACTGAAGTCCCCAACTGCATCCAGTTCTGACAGCAACCCTGCATCAATCTCCTTTACGTCATCTACTTCTTCATTAACAACAAGTGCTTCCGCATGATCATCAAAACATGGTTCAACCATGGATTTATCCGACCAGGAAAGAACTTTCTCCTGTTCAGATGATGGCATTTTTTCGGAAAGAACAGATTGATAACTAGAATCCAATGAAGCTGTCTTCACATTTAAATTCTTAGGGAGATAGATCTCTTCCTCTAAGTGAGGACATGCTAAGTTGAGTTGGTTGCATGTTCCCAAGCTTCTTTCAATTTCATCTGATGCATGTACTTCTGAGGTGGAACCATTTATCTCTACATAGCCTGAAGTACCCTTCTCCGTGCTCTCACCAGGGGCTTCAGAATCCTGGTCTACAAACGGAACATACATTTCAGTTGATGCCTGAGGTGTAACCATTTCAGATATATCGGCTTGCATATCAGAAGAGATAGAGTTAAAGGAAAGGATCTTTTCAGTTGGTAGGGGACTTGAGTCATAGACTGGCTCTTTATGTTCATTGTCATCCACCGCCCTGCTCATAAATTGGACTTCCGACTCCTCAATTGAAGGTTGCGGTGAAATTACAAACTCCTTGATGATATCACCTTCTGCCTCCAAACTTGTCGATCCACCTTTCATCACATCTGAAATATTTTCATCTACTTCTGACAATGATGACAAGCTTGACCTACTGGTTTTGTCCTCTTCAACTGGTTCTGGTTTCAAATGAATTTCATTAGAAATATGTTCCACAATATTGGCTACACCCCCTGTACCAGACAAGCTTGGATCTGGATTTTGCAACTCCCCCAATTTTATTTCAGGCTCATCATGTTGAACATCCCTTTTGCCAGCCTGTTCCATATCCAGAGAATCTACATCTTCCGAGGAATGACTTTCATGCTCAACAAGATCAGGAGCATGGTAAATGTTGGATATCACTTCTGCTTCTTTAGTAAAGTCCTGCTCACTGAACTTCCTTTCATCCAGATCTGCTGCAGAACTGACTGATTCAGTATCAGGAAGAGAACTCAACTTTGAATCACTAACTTCACTTGATTGTCTTTGAAATGAGGAACTGCTTGTTCCTTCTGAAGCCAACCGTTCTGGTACAAAAACAGGTCTCCACTTAAAATCTTGCCTCTCTTGCTTGGCATGACCTAAGCTGGATGGTCCCAAACTGAAGCTTTCATGCCTACGGAAGAATGCATCCTTGGAGTGAAATGCCATAAACTCTTGCTCAAAATGGTCTCCCTTGAGATCAGGTTTTTCTTCATTTGACTCATAAGGAAGATCAAAGGGGTTTCGTCTTGGCAACAAAATTGATGGAGCAGACCCAGGAATGGGTGGTAACCCCAAGTTATCAAAGGAATCATATGGAAGATCAAATGGGTTGTGTCTTCTTGTTGAGATTGGTGCAATATTAAAGGGAAGATCCACACTATCAAAATCTATTAGATTCTTCTCAGCCGTTATTTTGAAGCTTTTCCTTGCTCTTCTCCTTGCAATAAGATTCTCCAAGCGTTGGTTCCTTTCAAGCTCCAAATTCCCCAAATCCATGAGATTCTTTTGGTCATCCTCTGTCCAGATGATTGCAGATTCGCTTTCATCCTCCTTCCCACCCTGTGCTTCTTCCTCATCACCGTCATTATAATCAACCCCATCATCCCCTTGTACTCCTACGCTGAGGTTTTCAGTTTCCTTATCTGACTCAACACTGCCAGCATTGCTCCTATCAGACTCAGACTCATCATGGGACATGTGAGCAGGCTCTGGAGCTTCTGAGTCTAAAAGCGGGTGTAGCTCATCAAGAATAGGAAGGATGTCAGCCATTGAAGCATCTGGTGAGGAACTCTCCGCCCGATCTGACTCGGAATCTGAAGCCTCATCATTGACATCTTCGTCAGCCTCATCATCACCACCACCGCCACCCACACCCAGAGAAGAATCCAAGTGATCAGCCCTGCAAGACTCACGGGGAGATATATCATCTTCCACTGTTTGAACCAAAGTATACTGCTGCTCAACAGCTTCGACATCCCATTCAACTCCTTCAATCCCCAATCTTTCATCATGAGAGTTCCTCTGGTTATCCAACTCCAGACTGTCTAATTCTCTCTCCACACCCTCAATCACTCTCTTCTCATTTTGAGTGTGCTTCAAATTCTCATTGATAAGTGGCACATAAACAGAGGAACCATCATGATCCTCAACCTCACTACTGACCTTAGAATCTCTCTGTGGATCATGATCCTCAACCTCACTACTGACAATATCCCTTGTCTTTCCTGAGAATCTCTCTGTGGAAAAGCTGCCATCTCTATCCACAACAAAAGTGTCATCCCTTGAAACCCCAGTTTTAAGAGAAGCAATATCGTGGGTAAGCTTCTCTTCCTTTTCGATCTCGGGTATGTTGGGTTGGCCAAAACTCAAAAGGGTGCCCAGAAGGACAGCAGTGCAGACTAAAACAGGGGATGTAGATACCAAAAGAGAAAACGCAAAAGGAAATGATCTGTACAGAAATATCAGGAAAAGCAGCATGCCCACAAGAAATGGATGGTTGCCAACTAATCTGTAACATGTTCTCTTTGATATGATGGCAAATTTTCTGATTTGAACTCCAATTTCTAACACTAGTCCCATGTTCTCTGTTTTCTTTACTTCCGGTGGATATTGAATATAGATACTAATTTCAGTTCCAATCTGTATGAATAGAAAATTAACCAGTCAACATACTCATATGGGCACTGAACGAGATTATAGATCAAAACCAAAAGCAAAAAGCTTGTGAAAAAAAAAAAAAAACTAGGAATTAGTCAGAGCAAAAACCCACCTCAAAGTTGAAGCAAATGAAAATTCAAAGCAATCAGATGCAGATCAAGCCAATACCTGAAAGCCAGAAATTGAAAGAAAGTTGAGATTTTTGCTAGGGAAAGAGAAAAATGAAGAGTACCTTGGTAGAGAAAGGCTGACCAGACCAGATGAAAAACCAAAGAAAGAAAGAAAAGGCAATGGGAATCTTCAGCTTTGCTTTCTCTCTTTTTCTTTTCTGCTTTTGGGGAGTTTGGAACATGAGGCAAAACAGCTAAGGAAAGCTGTATGTATCCATGTATGTCTGTGTTTTTGGTATATTTTGATCTTCAGTTTTTGACGGACAGGAAATGGGGCGGCACAAAAAGAAGAGAATAAAAGAAATCACTCGGTCAATCACAACACCAACTTCTTTTTCTTTCCTTCTGAATGTTTTGTTTTTTAAAATATTTTTTTTTCCGAAAGAATTCTTCTCCTTATTACGTTCTCTTGCTTTCTGTTTCTGTCTTTAAAAGTTATGTTTCTGTACTTCCAGTCCCACTATAGTGGAGTAGACATACATCATGGCCGCCCATTGACATGAGTGATATTATCACTACCGTTCATCTCTTTATCAGAGAAACCGAAAGTTTTTTTTTAATTTTATTTTATAATAAGAAGAAACCGAAAGTTTGTGGTGGCAGATATGCATTTATATAATAATCTGCCTAACGAATTATTTAAAAGAAAAGAATGTTGATGGTAATGCGTGGGTATGTGGTTGTGGATCATCATTGCAACCTCGGGCATTGTACATTCAATATTCATTTTGCTTGTTTTTTTGGCAAGTTCAAAGTCTTAAATACTAGAAAAACTTAGGTGAAGCTGGAATAACACAATACTATTGTTTCTCAATTATAAATTATCACATAAATAATATAATAATTGATCGGAATAGCACCTATTTTACACAAGTGTTTCACCTTAGATACACATCCAAATCCATCCAACTATGTGGCTCACATAAAATATGTGCAAGTTCAATGGTTCAAAAGTGATTTAAAATTGGGAGTTTCACTAAAATACCAAAAATGAGGGCTGAAATTATAAAAATACCCAACACCCAAAACACTTTATAAACATACCCAAAACTCATCATTACACACACTCAAAACCCATTTATAAACATACCCAAAACCCATCATTACACACATACCCAAAACCCATTTTGGGTATGTTTCTATGTTTAAATAGTGCTTGGGTATTTTTATAAATACATGTCTAGGATTGGGTATTTTTATAAATATCTATT
>NW_018921439.1:386295-410064 GCF_002207925.1 Prunus avium
ATATATATAATTTAACCACAATTTCGGGCCCAACTATGTGACTTTCGGGCCCAATTGGTTCGTATCCCTCAAGCCTACGCGGCCCAATTCGGGCTAAAAACCTTTCGTGATATTATAGTTTAAATAAAAGAAAAGCGGGAAATGGCTTAAATATTACAGATATGGAAATGGAAGCAGACATAAGCAGAACAGAACTCTTTAGATATGGGTTCCATCATTCTCATTTACTTAGTTCTTAAATTAATGACAGAAACAACAGAGATCCATGCTTATTAGTTCCAAACTAAGAAGTACATTATCACGGTGATCTAAGGTTCATAGCCGGCTAAATTATACAAATTCCAATTGAACATTTTCAGAAGTTAATCATACCATGGAAATGGCAGAGAAATAAAAAGATGAACACAGAGATCGTCTGGCTATCTGAAGTCTGAACGAGATGACTGGAATGCCTTGAGTGCTTTTCTAAGACGTTGCGTCTGGTTTTTGGAGAGAGAGTCCCCTTCTTCTGTGCTGGAAGCTCTCTATTTATAGGAGCAGGAGAGGTCTTAAGTGATGATGACTGAGCAAGGATATTTGGCTGTTGTCCAAAGTCAGCTTGCTGATTTGACGTCCTGAACTGGTCCGTAGAGGGGGAGATCGATCTTTCTGACGAGAACCGTCGGTCCTTCGAATTAGTTTCCTGGTCTGAGGCGTTTTCGTCCTTGGCGATTTGATGTGCAAGTTGGCTTCTTACCTGGCTTGGTGGCTTCCTTAGGCGGCTGGCTTTTCTTAAGAAGATTAGGAAGAATTAGGAGAGGTAGGTTAACTTAGGGTTAAACATAAATATTATAATTATATATTTATTTATTTAAATATAAACATATATATTTTCGGGTCGGGGTCGGGGATGGGGATGCCAATACCATCCCCTCCCCATACCCGTAGGGGATTTTTCAAGTTCAGGGATCCCCATACCCGATACCCGTTTGGCCCCGAAATTTCCCCCCGTGAACACAGAGATCGTCTGGCTATCTGAAGTCTGAACGAGATGACTGGAATGCCTTGAGTGCTTTTCTAAGACGTTGCGTCTGGTTTTTGGAGAGAGAGTCCCCTTCTTCTGTGCTGGAAGCTCTCTATTTATAGGAGCAGGAGAGGTCTTAAGTGATGATGACTGAGCAAGGATATTTGGCTGTTGTCCAAAGTCAGCTTGCTGATTTGACGTCCTGAACTGGTCCGTAGAGGGGGAGATCGATCTTTCTGACGAGAACCGTCGGTCCTTCGAATTAGTTTCCTGGTCTGAGGCGTTTTCGTCCTTGGCGATTTGATGTGCAAGTTGGCTTCTTACCTAGCTTGGTGGCTTCCTTAAGCGGCTGGCTTTTCTTACTGGAAGAGGGAAAAGTCAAATCGTCATTAAATGTTGATGGTCCTTCTCACCTCCGTGTGGGTTTGGAACATCTTTCGATTTCCCATTTTTCAGTAGTCCAATCGCTTTGGGCCCGCTGCTCTTGGGCTTTGGTTTTTGTCTTGGTGTTCTTGAAAAATTTAACCTATGGACAACTATTGGGCTTGGGCCCTTGCCATGCTCTTTTTTGGGAAGGTAACCAGTTTTGGTCCATTGACCAAAATTGGGTACAAACACCTTGTAGCGACAAGCATGGCACCACCTCACACCCTTACAGCTGCTCCATCTCATGGCATTTCGATCGGAACTGGTGGACTCCCCCATGTTGAGGCCATGGCCTTCCATGATGGCAATCCGGCCACCGCCTTCAATTACAGCTTCGTTGTTAAACAATTACATCCATTTCCTCCTTGACACCATGCTTGACGTTCGCGGCTCCCGAGCACACCTCCAACGAAACCTTAGGTCGCGTGCAATTGTGCTCCACATAATTCTCTCCCATTGATCCAAGCAGTCAAGCAGAACTTAGTCTAAGAGTCAACTAGCTGACACAAAGAGTAGACGACCAAAACAACTTGGTTGGACAACTCCTCATATAGATTGACTTGGTCTACGACCCTGGCCTCGGATCTAATGGTGAAGATAGAAGGATGGATGAATGCATTGACAAGCGGTTTGAGAGGTCCTAGTCATGTGGAGCAAGAACGGGCAGGTAAAGAGAAGGACAGGAATGCGCTGCTCAGCATGTCACAAGCATCCGCCAGTCCCAGCCAAAGCAGATCAAGTGTTCATTCAAGGTGAAGTCCAAGGACCACCTTGCATAAAAGATTAGGAGCACAATCTGATGTTCATGCTCGTCTGGGCTTGCAAAGAAGTATTCACACAAGGCTAGGCTCCCAAGGAGATCAGCCTGCGATCTTCCTCATGAAGAACGTGAAGAAAGATTCTCATCGGCTCGCACCGGAAGAGCCATCTCACGATGACACATTGCAAAAGATCCTTCGCAAGCTAAGTCTACCAATACACTGCACAAGCAAGACAACCAAGGAGATCAACCCCCTAGAGCCAATGAGGAGGCCAACCAACGACGCACACGTCATAGACTTCCAGAACAAGAACCACAAGCGCTATGTGCGGAGAACGTCGAAAAGCTCGTGAATGACCGACTTTGAGACTTGAAGGTAGGAGGAGATCTAGAGGATGCTCTGCACAAGGAGATGGACCAAGTAAACTCACCATTCACTACAAAATCGAGTAGGCGGCCCCACCAAAGAGATTCTTAATGCCTTCTTTCACGCCTTTCAAAGGGGATTCCGATCCCAAGAGCCATATGAAGCACTTCAAAAGTGTTACGATTCTCTACAAGGCCGAGGATGAGTTGATGTGCAAGGTGTTTGCAATGACCTTGCAAGGAACGGCTTAAGATTGGTTCCATACCTTGTCGTGGGGTAGATAAACAGCTTTAGAGAGCTAGCACTCGTTTGCACAAACGAATACACCTCATATAGGACAATCAAGAAGAACCCTAACCATCTATTCAACATGCGCAAAAAGCAGGATAAGTCTCTTTGCGACTACATCAAAAGCTTCAAGGCAGAAAAAGCTGACATTGTGGGATGAGATGATTGAATCACAACCTCTTCTTTCAAGAAGGGGTTGCCAATTGAGCACGGCCTATACTGCGAGCTGACCACCGATCCCAGCCATACTCTAGCAGAAGTCTTCGCAACAGCGGAATGCTACGCACTCTGGGATGACGATCAAATTGACGCAAAGAAGTCTACTAGATAAGCCGATCAACCGCCCAAGGAGGCGCTCCAGTAGATGAGGGCTATACTAAGTTCACAATCCTCAAATTCTGCCCAAATGAAAGACAAACCCTGGCTGAGGAGGCCTTTGAAAGGAAATCCTGATAGGAGGGATACCTACAAGTACTATGCCTTCCATGGGACACATGGACATGACACGACCAGCAAATCGAAGATCACAACACAAGCAAGGAACATCAGCAGAAGGTCATAAGGATTAACACAATCCTGGCCGACTCCGAGGAATTCTGGCTGACCAGCAAAGAGAAGAAGAGGAAGATTAAGTAGGCAGCTGTAATCTCCCAAGTCCTAACCAGCTGCCCAGCAATTGAAGACGATCCCTTGATCGGCTTCTAGAAGAAAGACCTGATTGGGCTTGATCTGTTGCACAATGACGCCCTCGTCATCAGCATCCAAATCTCATAGGAAATAATCGATCGAATTCACATAGACGAGGGTAGTGCAGCCAACATCCTACACCTTTTAATTATCCAACAGATGGGCATGAAGACTAAGATCAATAAGGCAATTCACTGACGGGCTTTAATAGAGCAACCTCAGTCACCGCGGGGACAATAAATCTCAATGTCTATTCCCAGCCGGTGATCAACTCACATACATTCATGATCATAGATGCAGTCTCCCATTACAATGGCATATTGGGCAAACCATGGATTGGCAAGATTAATGTTGTCACTTCTTCCACCCATCAGAAGATCCACTACCCAATCCCTGGGGGCGGCATCGGGCAGATCAACAATGATCAGGCAATGGGAAGAAGATGCTCGGCCTAAGGGCTGAAGAAGAACAAGCAAGCCTAGTTCATTCCTGTAAGTCGAGCCAACTTGAAGGAAACAAAACATGCAGATAAGAGAGCCCAGTTCATTTTTGTAAGCCAAGCAAATCAGAAGGGAACAAAACAAGCAAAGGAGAAGGTGGATTTCATTCTCATAAGTCCGGCTGAGTAGCGGGTAAAAGAAACAACAACTCCCTAATAGCAAACAAAGAAGCATGATCAAGAAGAAAGAGTTCACCCGAAGGCTTATCCTGAAGAAGGATGGAGGCCCGAAGAGGACGTCGAACTTATTTCACTTGATCCTGACAAGCCAGAAAGAAAAGCGTGAATGGGCTCGCGCTTCAGCCTAGATGAAAAAGTGGAGTTGACCACCTTTCTCCAAAACAACAAAAACGTATTCGCATAGTCGCTATCTGACATGCCTGGCATCGATTAGCAAATCATCTGCCATCAACTTCATGTCAACCTAGCCAGCAAGCTAGTAACATAGAAGATATGCAACTTCCCTCCCGAGCTAGTTGCCATCATCGAAGCCGAGATTTATAAGCTCCTAGATGCCGACTTCATTGAAGAAGTCTCTTACTCCGAATGGTTGGCCAACATTGTTCTCGTGGTGAAGAAGGATTAAGGCAAGTGGAGAGTATGTGTAGGCTACACATATCTCAACAAGGCGTGCCCGAAAAACAACTTTCCATTGCCAAGAATTGATCAGCTCGTGGATTCAACTTTCGGTAACCAGTTGCTCAGCTTCATGGACGCTTACTCCAACTACAATCAAATCATGATGCATGAAGATGACAAAGCAAAGACTTCTTTCATAATCAAAAGAGGCACATATTGCTACACAATTTTTCCCTTTGGGCTGAAGAATGCTGGAGCAACCTACTAGAGGCTGGTGAACAAAATTTCAACAAGTAGATTAGCAAAACCATGGAGGTTACGTAGACAACAAGCTCATTAAAGCTCCTCAACGAGCAGATCACATAAAAAAACACATGAAGTTGAATCCGAGCAAGTGCATATTTGGAGTCTCATCTGGCTGATTTTTGGGATACTTAGTCACCAAAAAAGGCATCGAGGCTCACCCCAACCAAATCAAGGCCATCCTCAACGTGAAGTCACATGCCACAACAAAAGAAATACAAAGTCTGACGGGTAGACCGGCCGCGCTCGATTGATTTCTTTCAAGATCTACCTACAAGTACATGCCATTCTTCAAAGCCTTGAAGAAAGGACAAAGAGGCAAGTGGGATGAGGAGTGTGAGACAACTTTTCCAGACTTGAAAAAGTACCTCACCTATCCTCCCCTGCTCTCAAAGCCTGTGCCAAGAAAAGATTTGTTCATATACTTGGTGGTGTCCAACTCAACAGTTAGCTCTGCTCTCATTCGAGAAGTGCTGAAGGCATAACATTCGGAATTCTACTTGTCAAAACCTCTCCTCGATGTAGAGACTCGCTATCCGAAAATGGAAAGGCTCATTTTGTCTCTTGTAGTTTCTGTGAGAATGTTAAGACCCTAATACCAAGCTCACCGGATCATCGTCATGACATAATTTCATTTAAGATGGATTCTTCATAGCCCGAACACTTCTTAGCGACTCATGAAATTGGCTAATGAATTGAGTCAATATGACCTCCTCTACCAGCGGAAGACTGCTATAAAAGCCAGGCTTTAGCAGATTTTGTTTCAAAATTCACTCCATCAACCGAAGAATGGAAGCTGGTCAACAAAAACAAGGAAAGTTCAAGAGCAGAAGAGAGCTCCTCCGCTGAACCTGACCAACCCAAAGATATGTGGCAGTTGCACATAGACGAAGCATCAAATCATAAGGGAGTTGGGGTAGACATCATCCTAGTCACCCCGGACAGAACTTTGTTGGAGCATGCCATCACACTAGGCTTTCCAGCCTCAAACAACGAAGCTGAATAAGAGGCATTGCTCGTTGGTCTGCGCTTTGTGAAAGAATTGTAGATTAAAAGGTTAGCAATTTATTCAGATTACTAGCTTATCACTAATCAAGCCTTTGGGGAATGCATGGGAAAACACCCAAGAATGTTCCAATACCTCGACAAAGTTCAAGAACTCTTGAAGGCTTTTTTGACCTTTACAATCCAACAAGTTCCCTAGTCGAGCACCTTGATCAGCCGAGCATCAAAGAGGTAGAGCAGACTAACCCAATGCAGATCGATGAGGATCCCAGCTGGCAAGACTCATCATCGACTACTTGGTGCACGAAAATTTGCCAAGAGAGAAGTCCGAAGCTAGAAAAATCCAATAGAAAGCCGCAAGGTACTACATGAAGGACAACAAACTTATTCGCAGATCATATTCCGATCCTTATCTCACATGCATAAAGTAACCGCAAACTCTTGAAGTGCTCTGCAAAATCCATGTTGACGAATTCAGAAATCATGCTTGGGGCAGGTCACTCACCTAGAAAGCTCTCAGTATAGGCTTCTTCTAGCCTACCATGCGTCACGACTTTACGGAGTATGTTAAAAGATGTGATCGAAGCCAACAATACAAGTCAATTCCCAGTCTACCAGCTGAAGTGTATCATCCGCTGAACAACCCATAACTATTCATACAATGGGCCATCAACTTAGTGGGTCCCATGTCGCCAGAACCAGACAAGAAGGAAAAGGATGATTGTGGCCATCGACTGCTTTACTAAATGGAAGAACATCATCTGCCGCTTTGGCTGCCCACAATCACTGGTCACTAACAACGGATCACAATTCATCAGTAAGCAGATCACTGGATTCTTTGAAAAGTATGGCATCAAACAACACTTATCAACTCCACGATATCCACAAGGTAGTGGCCAAGCAGAGGCATCCAACAAGATCGTGCTGGACTGCCTAAAGAAGAGATTGGAAGGTGTCGAGGGAATGTGAGTAGATGAGCTACCCAGAGTCCTATGGGTTTATCACACTACCAAAAGGAGGTTAACCGATGAAACCCCATTTTCCTTAGCCTATGGAACTGAAGCAATCATTCCTCTTAATATCACTGTTCCATTCATGAGTATTGAGGTGGGCAACATTGATCAGAACTGCAGGTAGATGAAGGCCAACCTTGACCTTCTTGAGGAGGAACGAGAAAAAGCCATTGTTCGAGTTGCAGCTTATCAACGGCAATTAATGTCCTACTACAACAAAAGAGCCAAAGTCAGACAATTCTAACCTAGGGACCTTGTGCTTAGAAAAGCCTTCATCATGGGGGCAAGAGGAATGATATAAAAAAAAGATGAAACCCAGTTGGGAAAGCCCTTATGTGGTCAGCCGACCTGGGGGCAAGGGAAGCTATACACTTGACACTTTGGAAGGGAAAGAAGTTCTGAGACAGTGGAATGCTTATCACCTCCAAAGATACTACCCATAAAGCTTCCGCCTATAAGCTTATTTCCCGACATGCGATTAAGCCTTCTCCACTTCGGTTAGAAGAAAACAATACTTTTGATGTTTTGCAAGTTATTCATCTAGTTGTTTTCATTCAAAAAAGTGATGTAATCACCCGCACATCAATGCAAGTTCAGTTTTTCATTTGAAGAAGTGTTTGAGAAAAAGTTAATTCAAAGCATCTTGAGAGGGATGCAGGAAAACATCCAAAGCATCCTTAGGGATATGCAAGACAACGTCTAAAGCATCCTAAGGGAGATGCATGACAACATCCAAAGCATCCTAAGGGAGATGCATGTAAACACCCAAAGCCTCATAAGGGAGATGCAAGAAAGCACCTTTCAAGTAAGTGGTGGGTAAATATCCAAAGCATCCTAAGGGAGATGCAGAAAAGCACCCTTTAAGTAAGCAGTGGGTAAACATTCTAGCATCCTAAGGGAGATGTTCAACCAAATGGCCAATAGGTCCACAAAAGAGACAACTCACGCAATTGCCAAACCAAGACGCCAACAAGCTACTTAGGTAGTTTACAAGACTCAACACAAATTTTGGTTAAAGAAATTACTAAAATTTCCATAGCAAAGCAGCCAACCAGCCCAAGTTTAACAAAAAAAGGGGTGGTCAATAGAGATTAATAGAAAAATGAAGGTGCAAAACGAAAAAAAGATAAATAATCTTCATCTACTGCAAGGCTCTAGTAGGTGACTCTTGGTCAGTAACCTACTTAACTGATGTTTCATTAGTTATGCCCTCCACGGCTCCATCCAGCTCGGTCACCGGCTCACTAGTTGCAGTCATCTAGTTGCAGCTGTTTGCTCACAAGTTGCGGCCACATGCTCAACAACTTCGGCTACTTGCTTCATGACCTCAGCCGCCACTTCATCTTGGCCAACATCTTGTCATAACTATGGGTCATGTCAGCAAACTCACGCTAAAAACGGGAGTAAGCCTCTTTTTGCTCAGGGAGGGATCAAAAGAATCAAGTTCAAAAGAATCTAGTGAAATCAGAATTCTTCTCCAACTCTTTGAGCTGAGCAAAAGAGGGGGCTACAGCAGACGAGTTCCAGATAGCCTTATCAGCAAAAATCACTCCTTTTTTAAGCAAAGCAATAGTCGCATCCTTCTGCTTCTCCGGAGAAAGGCTCGAAAACGCGCCAATATCGCTAGCTTGATGTAAATGATCAACTAGTTTGGTGCAAGCACACGAGCTTGACAAGAAGTTCGTCTTGAGCAGATTAGACACGCTCACATCCCCAATAGAGCTAGGCTTGTCAACCTTTGGGCCATCAGCTCGTGCACTTGTTGAACCTTTCGCTTGAGCAGACGACTCCCTAGCCTTCTTAGCCACAACCATTCTCGCCTCGAAGGGAGTCAATCACGTTGGGTCAGCTTGATGTTTGACTTCTCATAACTTGGTAGATGGGGTGCACTTGCCAGACAAAGAAGCAGCCTTCCCAGTTTGATCCTCATCCCTTGACTAATGCAGATGACTCAAACTCTAGTGAGGAAAGTCAGCAACCCCCTGCTTCTCGGCAGACGAACTAGGTCTGGGCTAGACGTCTTCGCAGGGCAAATCACAAGTTCTACATGCCACCAATCTTCTAGTGAGGAAAGACATGTTTTCCGTTTTATGAGACAAGGATGGAGAGTTTCCTAAGTTTTAAGGATTTTATATAATTCACACCTATTTTCTTAGGTGATGAGTTTGTTTTTACATGTGAAAGATGGAAGCATGTTTTATTCAAACCGTTGATATTGATATTAAGGTTTTACGTGGCCAATGTTATTTTAAAATTTTTCTCGTTTTCCTACTTATTTGTAATGAGCTATTATATATATATATATATATATATATATATATATATGTATATGCACATATGTGATGGTGGAAGATTGTTCTGAAATTAATATCTTATGCTTAAGTTTCAGAGGATTGATTAGAGTTGAAGCTTTTGGTTTTAGGAAAGTGCGAAGGAACATTTAAATCATATGCTTACATGTGGGTTGAACTTTGTTTTCTTGTATAAAGAACTATGTGTGGCTTGATCCCTTGGTAAGGGTACGTAGGCAACCTAGAGTTATTAGGTGCAGCCACAAGATCAAGTGCTGAAAATTTGTTCAGTTAGGTCATATTGGAAATTGGTAATGTATCCATGTTGTTCTAAGAGTTGAGATCAGATTCAGATGGTTAAATGATTTATGTGGTATAAAGAGGCTTGAGGCCATTTAGATTTATTTGTCTGATGCATGCTGAACAATTGAGATTTTTTTCAATTTGAACTGCATATTTTTACATGTGGAAATTTATTGGGAAATGTCCGTTTTTTAGGGGAGACTCTGCCAGTTTTCTGGCAGAAGTTAACCCTTAAGTGGGTTTTCATTTTGCGGTTCAAGGCAAAAGGGGTATTTTGGATATTTGTGCCCGACATCTCCCAGGTGTTGGACATGCATAGGGTTCAACACGGATGCCAAAGTGGAATTTGGGTTGGGTCCTATCAATAACTCCTCATCTTCTCAACGAGCAAAAGAGAATCATCTCCTCCAAGATCTTTTACTTCGCAGTAGGTTAGAAAGTAGAGAAAGATGATATTGCAAGCTGAAGAGTTAAGAAGAGAAGCCTTGTATTTATAATGGTTGGGCATCCTTGGACAAAAAGGAATCTCAAAGGCCTACTCCAATTAGGAGCCCAACTCCAAGGAATCAAAAAGCATCATCCAGCTAGGAGCCCAACTCTCAGAAGGATTCCAAACGCAGTTGGAAAGCCCGATAAGTATTTCACATCTCCTCCATGCCCTACACGCACCATGCAGAAGCTGGGGGCATTTGTGTGAACACATATTTTCAGCAACTAATAAAAAGGTAACATGTTGAAGAGGGAGTATTCCTTAGGTCGACTAATTGTTCTAATTAAATTTCATTTAATTAGGCAATTATCTTTGATTTCTCTCCAAATCAAGGATGAGATTTCTACCAAATCTCCTTGATTAATCCCATAACCTATTTTTGGGTAAGCATAATTCCAATTAAATATGAAATTACTCTACAAATCCTAGCCAAGCAAGAAGACAATATGAAGGCAAGCATACACCACCTTTGACGTGCTTCACCATATCAGGCTTGCTTTCATAATCTTAATTTATTTTACTTTTATTTACCAATTATTTGTTTATTTAGTTTTACTTTACCTTAAAAGACTTTCTAATTTGTTTTATATATTATTTATATTATAAAGGGTTTTGCTTTTGGCTTTTACGGAAAGAGGAAAACTATAATTTTTATAACACATACAACCACTTTGCATAATCACATCATCTATATCATAAAATAAAACTGATTCAAAATCATGCCTTACATATTTCCTTGTACACTTCTAGAAATATTTGTTGTAATGTTGTTATGTAGTTGATAGAAGTATTTTCATTTCAGCTCCACATAAAGGGCACCTCAATCCATGAGAAGCTGAAGTAAACATCTGCAAATTACAAGAAATGCAACTAATGTAGGAACTGAAATAAAAAACTACAAGAAATAGGAAAATTTAGAAATTGAAATCGACATATTGTTAGTAGTATGCCCTTAAAGCCAACTAATTATATGATAATTAATGTTAAGGACATGTTTTGTAATAACTTATTAAGTTATCCATGGGCAAGACTAGTTGTTTTCAACCATGATATTTAGTTTCTTATCATAACAGTAAAACAACTATAGTCCTAGGAATCTAAAAGTGGCATGAGAATTATGTAATGAGATTGTATACATCGAGACTTATCATGGTCTTTAATCCTAAATATGTTCCTTGTCATAGGAGTATCAATTGGGCATTGATATTCCGCTAAGACCAGTACACACAATATCTTCTCTATATGTTGAGAATGATGAGGTCTAAAGTCATTGAGTGTATCGACACCTAGATATGTGTGTAGGTGCTTGCAGGAGAATAAATACATTGAATGCGATCATATACATGAGTTCTAGAATGGAAGTCTTTACTCACGTGTCAAATTAAAACTCATAGATTGTAAAGGTGCAAACTAATCCTTAGACCTGAGACATCATAGATGTCTTGTGGCTATGTTGTTTGTCTTTGAGGGCACTATACAGTTGTGTTGTAGGAGACATGACCTAAAAGTATTTTTTCAAGACTCTCAATAAAGTCATGAAGGCAAGTGAATGTGCAACAAGGAATCTCTACTCTTAGTAAGGAGAGAGAATACTTCAAGGATATGATTGATCAAATCTCTGCGCAGAGTAGTGGATAACATTTGAAAGAAAATGTCTTTATAAATCTTACTAGGATAATCATATAAGGAATAATTCACATTAGGATATTCGTCATTAGATTCCATTAACTAATAATGTGATTAAGGAGTATTGTACAAGAGAAGAATTCAATTGCACGGTCATTCCAATTTGAATAGGTTCTTCCTTACACCCTATTTAGTTCGGATAATCATGACATGCTGCTAGGTGGCAACCATGGTTTGTGGAAGTCCTAAAAGGCTCAATCATAATTGACCTTCACTAATATGAAGAATTAAATAGTAAAATTTAATTCACAAGTCAACTCAGAGAAGTTGAGTCTATCCACTACCTTACTAAACGGAATCTATGGATCACACACAGAGAAATGTGATTAGAGAAACAAATGAATAGAAAAGAAACTTGATTAGAGAAACAAGACACACCATGGCCGAAATTCCCTATTGGAAAATTCTCCTCATCTTCTTGTTGGCTATATGTATAAGCCACACTTTGACATTTTCAAGTTAGGGTTTTTGGCATTCCACTCTTGGGTTTTTGATGTGTAGGAGAGACATCCTACTCTCATCTTTCTTAGCCAAAAATCAGTCCAACCTAGAGAAAGACTAGCACCTAAGTTCTCTAGGTTGATTTCTCTTCGTCCCTATTCCATTTTGGTGTGGTGAGGTAGATGACTTCACTCTTGGAGTCTTGGGTTAAGGAGCTTGTGAGAAGGGGAAGAAAAGAAGACCTTTTCCTATAAAGGTGTTTATTCTTGGCTTGTCCAAGAAATAGTCATGAGGGGTAAACTCTCGTACCTTTTTTCCCTTTTTTTCTATTTGTGCTCAAAGAGACTAGATCATAAGATGCTTGGGTTAAAATGAAAAAGGCTTAGCTCAACTAGAACAAGCATAATCAATCCGTCATTATGAATGTTTATGTGTTATATGTTGTGGCTAAATTCATTCCAAGCATGAGATGCTTATTTTTCCTTCATATAGCACCAAAACAGACAAGAAATTACCCCCAAAATGGATGAATTAATACCTGAAATTGATGATTCCCTTTCAAATCGTGATTTACCCTATCGAATCTTGATCAATTGGATGATATCGAACCCAAATTCCTCGAAATTGACTAGTCTTTTGGGGAAAATGTAATAACTCGATCCTAATTTAATATTTAATTATTAAATTATTCAAGTAAAAGACAATTTTACCTCAGGAATATTTTAATGGGTTTAAAAGTTGACTTTTTGTTCGAGTAAGAATTTGGGGATTTTGGTAGTACCGTTGCATAAAGCACATCGAGATGAGTTTGTGGACACGTAGTAGACTCAAATCGGAGTTGTGACGAAGAAGTTACGATCAAAAGAAGCCCAGTGGCATAACCGTAATTATTTCAAAAAGTCAAATTTTAAGGGACCAATCAGACCTCTCCCTTCTCTCTCACGCGTCACCCTCTTCTTTCTCCTCCCCTCCCGATTTTTTTCCTTCCCCTTCCCTTGCGACAGGAATAGCTGGCCATTGTTGGCTAACAATCTCCCTGCTCCAGCCGCCATTTCCAATGCCACCACCACCGAAATTTTCATCTCTCTTCCCTTTCAAAACCTCCTACTTTTTACAAATCAAAACCATCGAAATCAGGCTCGATTTTAAGCCAAACTCGACCATGTTTTTGGAGCCTTGATTGCCGGCTGTTCCAGGCGTTGCTCCGGCCAACTTCGGTGACCACATGCCGTGCAATCATACCTAAAACACTCCCCTACCTTCTCTCTGTGTTTTCCCTTGAAGACCCGACGTGATTTCATCCCAAAACTGTCGAATCCAAATCTAGAAATTTCAAGATTTTTCTAAGACAAAACCATTCGTTCAAGGGCCTTAACGATTGAATTGATCTCTGAGCAAAGGTATAAAGTTACTCCTCTCAATGTGCTTGATCTGTTGATTTGAATATTGGCAGGCGGTTTGGAGTTTTTCGATCGCCAGAAAATTACTATAGACACCCGCCGGCGAGATGTCAAGGTTGGGTTTTGATCCTAAAATGATCCCCATGTCGTCTCGAGCACGACGATATGCTTGGATTAGAATTTGGTTATCGTTTGACTGTTGATCGGATATCGCATATTAGGCGTTATGTCACGACTCGATTCAAAAATAAGGAATATTCTCGAATCAGGGTGTGAGTCATACCATAGTCATAAGAATAAAATCTTACAACCATGATATGATGAGAAAAAGAGCCACAAATAAATACAAATATACTTAACAACACAAAATCAGAGTCGCAATAGCTCGTAGTTAAATACACACTAAGATCTTTATCAAACGGTTGACTACTTACAAATATTAATTACACAAATCAACAACAAAAGCCTAGTAGCTTGGCTGAAACTCGCTTCCTCAAACTTCGCCTTGAATTCTGCACAATCTATTAGGATATGAGCATTCTAATGCCCAGTAGAGTATCGTCAAACCCCTCAAGGTCAGCTATCACAGTTAATCAAAGTGTCATGCATCAAACAACACAAGATATATAAATTAGGCAATCAAACCAGATAATAAATTTGCATATGCAGTGATGCCATGAACTCACTCCCTTCTAATCCCACTAATTCATACATTAGGGAAACAAGCCTGCATGTCCCATACCATGCGATTTACCACTGTGACTCTGAATACCCTAAAATAAGAACTAGTGCCCGTCCGTCCCTTAACCCATTTTTCTTTTGTTTACGAATTTCTCAACTTTCACTTTTCATTAGAGGCCCTGCTCAAATCACCTCAATATATTCAAGCCCTGCTCCCGTCACCTGAATATATTCTACAATTTTTTTTACTCAAATATATCTAAGGCCTTTTCCCACCCCTTAAATATACCTCAAATGACACACACCCCAAACACCATTGTATTTATGATGCATATGTAATGCAGTGCAAACATCATTTATCTCTGCTGAATAATAAAATAGATGATAACAATAATATTTCAGATTTAATCACATGAATAATAATATTCACCCAATGTCAAATAATATCCACGAAGAAACATCAATAATAATATTCATATAACATCAAATAATATTCATCAAGCAAAACAACAATAATATTCATATTTATAGTACTATATATAAGCACTAAGATGAAAAGTGACATAGCCCAATCATCGGGAATCAAGAAACCTTACCTCATGTCCAGCTAGCTAAAGTACCAAATTTACCCTTCGGAAATTCTCGGAGTTGTCGAATCTACACTTTTGATCCAATTCCTGAACAAATTCAAATCCAAATTATTATTGAGCAGTCTTCACTTTATTTCACCTAAGATTAACCTCAACCTTATGCATTTCAAAGATTTTGCGTAAAAATGATGAAAATGCCCCTAGGACCAACTCGGGGTCCAAAGCAGCCAAATCTCGTCCAAAATAATCTAAAACTCTGTCCTATGCCCTGTCAACACCGAAACAAGGCCAACGACACCCGTTATCCAAAAGTTATACCATCGGACAACCCATGCTTTGCACCACCTCGGATTGACTCAAAACATATACGATCGGACCCGGATCGAAAAATCGAGTTGAATGGACTAAAAATATGGCTTTGGAGGTTGCTGGAACAGCTGCCAGGTGCCGCCACTCGCCGGAGCCGCGAGTGGCTTGTTTCCGGTTACTGTTCATCGTCTTCTCCAAAAATCCTGCAACTTCCCCTGTTTTTCAGATTAAATCTCAGATTTTGTGAGACATTTTGACCAACCAAAAGTTAACGAAAATGAGCAAACTTATAGCGTTTTTGAAGCTTAATACCTCTAGTTTCTAACCCAATAAACCACACTCAAAACGGAGCTAAAATGAAGGAGAAAACTAGCTCCAAAGTTGGATTCGTAGCTGGTTTTTCTGCAGAAAACAGATTGTTTTCCAAACTTTGCACATGTGTTTGACGTATCAAAACTCAACCAAATTCGACGAAACTAATTTTTTTTTGTTCCTTGCCATGTTTAGTTGAAAACCCAACAAATGAATTCCTCAAAAATGCAAAGGATTGGGAGGAAAAGAGAGCCAAAGTGAAGCTCGCATATTGCAAATTTCCAGAAAGTGCAAATTTCCAGATTTGGTTCTAAGTTGTTTTCAACTATTCTAACACCCCCAGGTTGTTCCTAAGGCTTCTAAAACACTTCTAAACTTCATACCTATCATAGAACTTATCAAAAAACTCAAAATGGAACCAAAATCAACAACACCCACACTTGAAAAATTTGCTCTATCCACCCAACCCGAAAATAGAAGTTCAACCTCTTCCAATTCAAGTTTCCTAACATTCATATGCCCCAAATTATTCTTTAAGAGACTAAAATCACACAATCAGAAAGTTAAAACCAAAATTTTCGAAATAGACTCACCTTAGAGATTTTTTCTTCTCTTCCTCACCCGAAATTTCATTTTCTTCATCCCCAATCTTATCTTAGTTTATGTAATTAATATCCTTAGCCTAGACTAGGTGACTCACCTCCAATAGATGAACAAATCATCCCAATTTGAGATCACAATAAGATTTTGAAGAGAATGTATGAGGGAAGGGGGGAAGAATGAAGGGAAGAACAAAGTTTTGGCTTACACGTTGCTTTTTGTTTTTTTCCCCCTCTCATAATTAAGGTTAAACAAATTACTATATATATATATATGTTCCTATGAAATGCTCAATTATTGTGTATAAAAGGACATTGACTCCATCTTCTATGCTTGTTCCTACACGTTCATCTAAAATTGGGTAATTATTTTCATCTGTCTTAAAGGCATGAATTATACTTAGTTTGGCTTCGTTTGTGAGATGTTTATCCCACCAGAAACGAAGTGTTCCTGTGAATCCTGTTTCTAAAAGGGAAACTATTTCTGACTGTCTTAACTGGTGATTTGTGGCATAACTATTGGCTACCATGGACATATGCTGTAATTTATTGAGTATCTCCTGTTCGGACAAGCCATCGATATTCCACTCGTATAGCTTATCAGAAGACACTGAGAACTGACTTTGGGTTCTTTCTTCGAACTGGACATCTGGGGGCGTAGGCTTAGGATACCAATTTTTGGTAAGGCTTGTGGGGTTGACTTTTCCTGTTAACCTGCTGACTTTAGGACTTTGAGAATCCTGGTTAACTTGGAGATTACTAAAGGCTTGTTCAATTTTAGAGATATTACTAGTTTCTGACTCTTGACTAGAAACTGACTCTAAAGACATAGCTGACTCACTATCAGAGTTAACTTCAAATTGTAAAACTCTAACTGAGGTTTCTTCTTCTTTTCCTTTATCTTTATCTTTATTTGGCTTTGGCTTAACCGGGGTTAACTCTTTGAACATTTCTTCAATTTTTCTCATTGTTGGGTTAACTTTAAGGGAAGACTCTGGTTTTAACTCTTGGAATTTAACTAAAGGTTTTTCTTTCTTAGGCTTTAGAGTAATTTCCTGGGGAATTAACTTATCGACTTTGGTTTCTATTTTATCTAATTGTTTTCCTATGACTATTAGCCTTGTGTTGGTGTAATTATTTTGTTCTATTACCATTTTATTGGCATATTTTGATTATGGGATTTTGTAAGGACTAGCAATGACTTTAGCATTCTTATGATTAATGATTATTGTTTCTACGGGAGGATGTGTGGAGATGACTTTGGTGTTGTCTTCTTTTTCCCATTTTTCTTGGGTTAAAGTCTTTATTTTTTGACTTGCATGATGACTTTCTATATAGTCTAGGTAGTAGGTTTCTGACCTAGTGGTTTTCATGAAATCTTTCCAACCATTAAAAATTATTTTTCTTTGGTCTTTGGGGAAAGTTACGTGATAATTATCACGTAACTGGCCTTCTTTCCTATGCTTCTTTATTGCATCTAAATTAAGTAACTGGCATGTTTCATGTTCTTTTCCTAAGGCATAGACTTGTTCTACTGTCTTGATATGCGTAGTTGTTTTAAATGCATTAATTGACCATTTTTGCTTATAAATTAATTTCCTTATTACTAGGGACTCTAGGTATATTCCAATCATCACAATGTAATTTACTACTACTTGACTCATATTCTAATTCTTCTTCATTAACTATGTTTGGCACTTGGCTTAAACTGGTTCTAGAACTAGAAGAATTAATTGAATTGGTTCTAAATAAACGACTCATTTTGCTTACGTGTTTAATTTAAATCAACTTAATTAGAAAGACTCTTACATGACTTCTAAATTAGAAAGACTCTTGGGTAACTCCTAAGACTGACTCTAAGATACCTAAGAACTTATGGGTTGTCTCTCTCTCTCACCTTCTCGTGCCTAACCGCTCATGCCTCTACCCGGGACTTATTGTTTGGTAAAAAGGTCTCACCTTACGTGTCACGACCCGACTCTCCTAGCACGATATTGTCTGCTTTGGGCCCCCCTCTCTGCCCTCACGGTTTTGTTTTTGGGAGCTCACAAGCAACTTCCCAGTGGGTCACCCATCCTGGGATTACTCTGGCCCCCAACTCGCTTAACTTCGGAGTTCCTATGACTCCGAAGCCAGTGAGCTCCCAAAAGGCCTCGTGCTAGGAAGAGAAGTGCCCACACATTTAAGCACTTCACCTTTCCCTCCCCGAGCAATGTGGGATTGCTCACCGTTCTTGTTTCCCCAAGACACGGGTCTTACATTACGGACTTTTGAGAGAGGGGAACCTAAGGAACTAGATAACTTGGAAGAGACTTGGAAGTAACCTGGGAGACTTACGAATTCAGAAGTAACTTGGGAGACTTGCTAACTCAGAAGGCTTAAATCAGCCACTTGGGCGATATGAGTAGCAGACTTAGACTCAACCCTTTCAACTCTTACGGCTCTGATACCAGAAGGGGACTAGGACCTATAATCTAGAAGAACTAGATTAAAAAGGATTTTTAACTAGTTATAGGCGGAAGACTTGACTTTCATTTGGCTTATGTTTTTAATGACTTGAAGACTTTAGGGCAAGGAGACTTTGTCTAATGGAGGTGATGACTTAGATAATCAATTTGGAGGAAGAAGAAGGCTTTGAAGAATCGGAGCAAGTGATAATAAAAACTTAGAATGGAGTAAATGCACACTATTAAAATATAAATATATAAACCTATCATAAATTAAGTAGAAAATGAACATAAGAGAATAAACTGTATAAATGAAAAACTATGAGATAACTGGATTGAATCAAATTGAAAATACAAATTATTGAGAATAATTGTATACTCATAAATTAGAATTTGAAGGATTATTAAGATAACTCAGAAAATAATATAAAAATAACTCAGAAAATAATATTAATTGGAAATATTATTAACTGAGGAAGCTTTGACAAACAAAGTAAAAACTTACAGAAATCTTAGTTCAGTGAAAGCAAGCAATGCCACGCAGGACACTCACACTCCACTCTCACTCACAACTATTGTAGTTGCCTCAGGTCTATAACTCTGAGAGAACTTTGAAAATTGAAAGAAAATACAATGTTCACTAAACAAAGCTTGAAGATACAAATGACTCGGGGCTTCTATTTAAAGACTTGGATACAAAAGAGGACAAAATAACTTTTGAATTAACTTCTACTTTAACTTAGGTGAAACTTGTTTTGTCTTTGGGTGAAGAGACTTTAACTTTCAGATGTCGGGGCATCTTTGACTCTTAGGCAACTTTTGCTTTAAATCTTGCTTTCGGCTACTTTAACTCGGATAGAATTGCTTTAACTTTTGCTTTTTGACTCCGCAACTTTGCTTTCGGCTGCTTTGACTGAAAGGCTTAGTGCTTAGTCTTCGTTCAGATCATAAGGGTCTTGACTGTCGGGCACATAGTCTGTCCATCTAGGCTTCGACTTTTGACTGAAGGGTTGACTAGGAATCTGGCTTGAAGAAGACTCCGATTTTGGACTGGCATCTTCATCATCTTTGTCCTGCATTTGAGAAACTTGGGCAAGGAGCTGCTGTACTAACTCTGTTAACTCTTTTTTAGACTTTCCTTTGAGAGAGGCATTAGAACTGCTTTGGGAGGCATCATTGACTGGCTTAGCTGGCACATGGAGAGGAGGGAACTGTGCATTAACTTGGCATATTATGTTATCAGTCCTGGCTTTTCCCCACCATTTAACTGCAAAATGGCGGCTTAGAACTCTTGTTTCCCAATTAACTTGGTAATTCCACCTCATGATCCAAGGAACTTTGTACTTGGCAACAAAATGAAGGAGCATAGGGAAGAACTTTTCTGACTTTGTTAACTTGTACTTCTGACTAAAGTAATTGAATGACTGTTGGAGCTCAACTGGGAAGATTTCCCAAATAGGGCCTTGAATATTCCACCATTGGAGAAACCAGTAAGGGAACTGAGGCTTAAATTTGGCATCAAAATTGAGGAACCATGAATGACTGAAATCTGGGTGCTGATGATAAAAAATAGTATACCAGGCATCAATATAATCACCATAATTGTAAGTAAGGCCTAATTGGGGATCTATCTGGAGGGGTAACTGGTCATAAGGGTTTTTGCTCCATTGCTCAGACGTAAGAATATTGCGTATGTAGAGAGAATGATAAATAGTGGCATCTGTTTCCTTATCCTTGATTGGCCTAATTTCTATTGACTGGGTTTCATAGAGGATATCTCGGTAAAACTTAATTGACTTTGAAGGATGGCTTGGAAAATAATGAAGATTTGGAGGAAAGAACTTTCTGGCAATTCTAACTGGGTCAACTAATTCTTCAAGGTAAGATTCTACAACAAAAAGATGACTATGGCTTCTGGCGGCATAATTTGTCCTTTTAATTGGGCTTGGATTCTGGGAAGGAGCTGAAACAGAGGGGTTAACTGTGAAAGGATCATACTGAGAAACTAAAACTGACTGATAATTAGGGCGTAAAGAAGAGTGGCTCAAGGGATTAAACCTATTATTAACTAGAATTGGAGAATAACCTGGGAAGGGCACAAGTTGGGAAGATGATTCTTGCTTAATTGGCATAGGCATCAAGGTAGCTGGGAGGACTTTGGCTTGACTTGGACTTGGTTGGCTTGGATGAGCATACTGCATTTTTTGCTTATCTTTATCTTTTTCTTTTCTTGACATGGCTCTGCTTGTTTGTCCTGCAGGAACTCTCTTGTAAGAAAATCAAGAATACTGTTTTCACTACCTCTCAAATATTCTATCTCAAAATAAAAAACACTCAGAATGGCCTGCCATCGTGCAAAAATCTGCTTACTAGCTATATTTTTAACATCTTTTTCTAAAACATGTTTTGCTGACTTGCAATCAACTCTGACTAAAAACTTTTGATTTAATAAATCATCTTGAAATTTGCTTATGCATAATACAATAGATAAAATTTCTTTTTTAATAGTACTATAATTAATTTGAGATTGGCTCCAAACTCCGGAATGAAAACGAACAATTTGCTCAGGGGAATCGAGCCTAATTTTCTGCTTTAGAATACCACCATAACCTGTTTCAGAGGCATCCGTTTCAACAATTTTAAAAGCATTAGCTGAAGGAATACCTAGGCATGGAAGTGACTTGACATGAACTTTGATTTGGTTAACTATTTCTGTATGACTCGGAGTCCAGGCAGGAGGATTGCTCTGGAGACGATCAAACAGGGGCTTACATAATTTTCTCCGCATTTTTTAAACCAAAAGGCATAACATTCCATTCGTAATGACCGAAAGGGGTTACGAATGCAGTCTTGTATCTATCTGACTCTTTAACTTGGATTTGCCAAAAACCACTTTTCATATCAAATTTACTAAAGATTACCGCCTTTTCTAACCTATTAACTAAATCTTAGCTGAAATAACTAAACCATTAGTTTTAACTATCTGTAAAAACTTATGTAAATGCTTCCGATGTTGCTCAATTGACTCAGAGAAGATTAGTACATCATCTATATAAACTATGGAAAAATGACTGTAATCATTAAAAATTTCGTTCATTATGTTTTGGAATTCACTAGGCGCATTTTTTAAACCAAAAGGCATAACATTCCATTCGGTTTATCTGCAAATTGGATAACTCGATTGATTGGGCTTATTTGACTTTGACTTTTATTGAAACCTAAAAACCTGACATTGACCTGGAATAACTTGATCTTCTTAGCTGAAATAACTAAACCATTAGTTTTAACTATCTGTAAAAACTTATGTAAATGCTTCCAATGTTGCTCAATTGACTCAGAGAAGATTAGTACATCATCTATATAAACTATGGAAAAATGACAGTAATCATTAAAAATTTCGTTCATTATGTTTTGGAATTCACTAGGCGCATTTTTTAAACCAAAAGGCATAACATTCCATTCGTAATGACCGAAAGGGGTTACGAATGCAGTCTTGTATCTATCTGACTCTTTAACTTGGATTTGCCAAAAACCACTTTTCATATCAAATTTACTAAAGATTACCGCCTTTTCTAACCTATTAACTAAATCTTAGCTGAAATAACTAAACCATTAGTTTTAACTATCTGTAAAAACTTATGTAAATGCTTCCAATGTTGCTCAATTGACTCAGAGAAGATTAGTACATCATCTATATAAACTATGGAAAAATGACAGTAATCATTAAAAATTTCGTTCATTATGTTTTGGAATTCACTAGGCGCATTTTTTAAACCAAAAGGCATAACATTCCATTCGTAATGACCGAAAGGGGTTACGAATGCAGTCTTGTATCTATCTGACTCTTTAACTTGGATTTGCCAAAAACCACTTTTCATATCAAATTTACTAAAGATTACCGCCTTTTCTAACCTATTAACTAAATCTTAGCTGAAATAACTAAACCATTAGTTTTAACTATCTGTAAAAACTTATGTAAATGCTTCCAATGTTGCTCAATTGACTCAGAGAAGATTAGTACATCATCTATATAAACTATGGAAAAATGACTGTAATCATTAAAAATTTCGTTCATTATGTTTTGGAATTCACTAGGCGCATTTTTTAAACCAAAAGGCATAACATTCCATTCGTAATGACCGAAAGGGGTTACGAATGCAGTCTTGTATCTATCTGACTCTTTAACTTGGATTTGCCAAAAACCACTTTTCATATCAAATTTACTAAAGATTACCGCCTTTTCTAACCTATTAACTAAATCTCTTTTATTAGGAATTGGGTATCTAATCCATTCTAAAACTGAATTAAGGGGCTTATAATTGATAACTAGGCGCGGGGCTCCTCTTTCTAACTCGGCATTTTTATGGACATAAAAAGCTGGACAAGACCAGGGTGACTTACTTTTTCTAACTATTCCTTTGTTGACTAGATCCGTGACTTCGGCTTTGCATAATCCCATTAATTCTTGGCTCATTTGAATTGGACGGGCTTTGGTTGGAATATTCTTTTCACTAAATGATTTGACATAAGGTAAAGTAACTACATGTTGCTTTCGGTGCCAAAAGGCATTGGGTAAATCAGAACAAACTTCATTTTTTAATTTTTCTTCAAATTTACTAATTTGTAACTATAGTGACTTGTCGACTAACTGTTGTTCTACTCTTTTAAACTTAATTTCTTTTTTAAGAAAATTAACTTGTTTTGTTTTACTCTGGATTAACTTGACTGACTTAGAAACTGCTGACTTTTGTAGTAACTTAAGACTATGTAACTCTGGCTTAGTTAAAAACTCAAATTTAACCTTTCAATTAGGTCTTTGGTGCTCGGCACTTGCCAGGTGTCGGACACAAACAGGGTCCGGCTCGGATTCCAAAGTGGAATTTGGGTCGGGTCCTATCACGTTAGGTAACTCGTATTTTAACTTCAGGGCTTTACCGGACGCTGTACCCAAGACTTCTTTTGACTTTTTGTAAAACTGGGTTGGAACTAGACCTTCTTGAATACAATTTAAATCTGCTCCTGAATCAAATAAGGCTACTGTGTTTAACTCAAATTCACCAATAAAAATACTAACCTTAGAGTACCATTTTCTAAAATTAATTTGCTTAATTAATTTGATTACTTTGTCTTCTTTATCGGATAACTCAGGTTCCGACTCAGAACTAGACTTTCCAAAGGGATTACTAGACTCTGCTCTAGACTCTAGTATTTTAACTAGATCCTGCTTAATTCCATAATTCTCAGTTTGTAACTTTTGGCTTATTTGTTTTAATTCTAAAATTTCTTTCTT
>NW_018921439.1:428174-447772 GCF_002207925.1 Prunus avium
CCCATATATCATACGACCGTCGCTCCCTGAGCGACGCGCCGGAGCACCGCCCAAAACCCACCACCAACACCATCACTCAACGGCCTTGTAGTTCAGGCCGTGAAACTAACAGCCGAGACTAGTTCCTCTATCGGCTACAATCGTTTGATTAGAAGACGAGTTCAAACAGGCGCACCACTTATCCATCCTACACTCATCAACATCTCGACGCACGGTAGACTGTGCTGGCACGCCCGCGCACAACCGCAACGCACCCAAAAGCAGGAAACCGCGTGTCAACGCACATCCCCTCGGCCCGGAACTCCAGGCCGTGAGATTTGCGCGGCAGACACTTTGCAGCAGCCTTTCTCTTTGGGGGAGATTCAGCAGAACACTCCTCCTGCCCAACTGGCAGATCATCAGAATCTGGACCACTCTGCTCCCATCTCTCAACATCCTGAGCAGGGGGCAGACCACCAACTTCCTCCACTCAGGAGCCCATGTCCACGAAGGAAGCCTAGTTACAACTAAACAGCCCAACAGATGATTTACATCTCCTACATGCCACCACGCGCCATGCAGAAGCTGGGGGGCATTTGTAGGAACCAAATTAAATCAGAACCCTAGGTCAAATAATTCCTTCCATTTGGGGATAATTTGACCTATTGGGAATTCCTAAACCTAATTGGGAGTTACTCAATTTAATTGGGGGTTATCCAATTAAATTGAGAAATACCTAATTAAGTTAGAAATTGATTTGATTCCTACCACATTTCCTAATTGAATGAGAAGTTACCTAATCAGATTGGGAATTGATCGGATACCTACCACAATTAGGGATTTGATTTATATCCCTAATTAATCAAATCCCTAAATATACCAACCTCACCAACCTCACCAACCTCACCAACCTTGTCAAGGCCCCCTATAAATACTTGGCCACGCACAAGGAATGAGGTACGTCAAAATTTCTACTATAACTCTGTAGAGATCCTCCCCTCACAAATCCTAGCCACCTCCTCTCTCTCTCTCTCTCTCTCTCTCTCTCTCTCTTACATAAGGCTCCGGCCGCCCGGTTTACACCTTACATATATATCTCCGTACCCTATTTAGCTATTGGTTTTTCCCTAAATCAATTGAACTAACTTAGGCATCGGAGGGCCTTTGGCCAACACCCCCCGGGTGTGGTCCTCTTATTTGTTCTATTTTGCAGGGAGAAAGAGGCGGCAAAGAAGAAAGGGGAATCTTTCCAATCGAATATTCTTGTGGGGAAATTTGGTCCCACAATAATACAATAGATAAAATTTCTTTTTTAATAGTACTATAATTACTTTGTGATTTTGTCCTAATATCAGAGTGGAAACAGACAATTTGTTCTGTTTGACTCAGAGGGACTTTCTGTTTGAGGATACCTCTATAACCTGTTTCAGAGGCATCAGTTTCAACAATTTTGAAAGAATTGACTGAAGGAATTCCAAGGCAAGGAAGACTCTTGATATGGATTTTGACTTGTTTAACTATTTCAGTATGAGTGGAGATCCAAGGAGGGTGATTACTCTGAAGCATATCAAAGAGAGGCTTACATTGTTTTCTAAGATTTTGGTAGAATTCGGAAACATAATTGAGAGATCCTAAAAAACTCTGGAGTTGACTCTTATCAAGAATTTGGTCTGGAAACTTATTAGCAAATTGAATAACTCGATCTATTGGACTGATTTGTGACTGATAAATATTGAATCCGAGAAATCTTACATTAGTTTGGAATAACTTGATTTTCTTAGTAGAAATGACTAGACCATTTTGTTTAATTATTTGGAGGAATTTATGCAAATGCTTCCAATGTTGTTCTATTGACTGAGAGAAAATAAGAACATCATCAATATAGACTATGGAGAATTCACTAAAAGGATTGAATATCTCATTCATAATATTCTAGAATTCACTAGGCGCATTTTTTAACCCAAAGGGCATTACATTCCATTCATAATGACCGAAGGGAGTAAAAAATGCAGTTTTATACCTATCTGACTCCTGAATTTGAATCTACCAAAAACCACTTTTCATATCAAATTTGGAGAAGATGACAGACTTGTCTAATCTTTTGGTTAAGTCTCTTTTGTTAGGAATTGGCTATCCATTCTAAAACAGAATTAAGGGGTTTGTAATTGATGACTAATCGTGGGGCCCTCTTTCTAACTCAGCATTTTTCTGTACATAGAAAGTGGGACAAGACCAGGGTGATTTGCTTTTCTTGACTATTCCCTTTTTGACTAAATTTGTGACTTCTTGTTTGCATAATTCTGTTAACTCTTGACTCATTTGGATTGGTTTGGCGGCTTTAGTGGGAATATTCTTTTCACTAAAGTTTTTGACATAAGGTAAAGTAACGACATGCTGCTTTCGATGCTAGAAAGCATTGGGCAAATCGGAACAAACCTCATTTTTTAACTTTTCTTCAAACTCAATAATTTGGGACTGTAGAGACTTGATACTTAACTGTTGTTCTACTCTTTTTAACTTGACTTCTTCTTTGAGGAAATTAACTTGTTTACTTTTACTCTGAATTAGGCAGACTGTTTTTGAAACTGCAAACTCTTGGAGTAATCTGAGACTGTGTAATTCTGGCTTGGTTAAGAATTCAAATTTGACTCTTTCTCCTAGATGACTTGACGTAACTCCATCATATTCTACTTTAAACGGGTAAAGTAAAGATATGAAGGGTAAACCTAAAATAACCTCATCTGTAATATTCTTGACTAACACAAATGACGTCTTAAAACAAATCTTATTTTGACAGACATGGTAAAGTAAAGATATGTCCTAGCGTTTCTCTGGATTTCTTGTAATACTTAGTTGGGATTAGACCTTCCTGGATACAATTAAGGTCGGCTTCTGAATCAAATAGGGCAACTGTGGTTAACTCAAAATCGTTAATAAAGATATTGACTTTGGAATACCATTTCCTAAAATTAATTTGTTTAATTAAATTGATGACTTTGTCACTTTTATTACTTTCTTTATCGCTACTAGAGGGCTCATGTTCTGATTCTGGATGGTTACTAGACGTATCCTTTGGTTTAGATTTTTCCATTAAGTGAATTAAATCCTACTTTATCTCATAATTCTCAGTTTGTAACTTTTGACTTGTTTGTTTTAATTCTAAGATTTCTTTCTTTATTGTCTTAACTTCTAACTGTAAATCTTGAAGTGTGACTTCTTTCTTTTTGCTAAACCTTTCTAAAGTAGTGTTTAGACTTATTTTAGGAGGATTACTCTGACTGAGCTCTTCTTGGCTTATGACCTTTCTAAGTTTTCTTAAGTATCCAGATTTTAACTCTAGGTTCTCGACTTTACTGATTAGATCAATTAATAACTCTTCTTATTCTTCTTGCTTAGTTAGGACTCTAATTGATTTGCTTAAGACATTACAGTATTTGTCTTTACACCCTAGCTGGATTGTAGGTGAATTTGATTGGGAGTTATCTGAACTATAATTATCTGAGCTGGCTAAGGACATAGGGTCAGACTCAGAATCATTTAACTCAAAGACTTTAATTTGTCTTCATCCTCTTTTGCTAACTTTAATTATTTTATGGTGTCTTTTACTTTACACTCATTTGCATAATGACCGAATTTCTTGCACTTATAACATTTTACTTTTCTTTTGTCGGACTCTTTCTTAAAGTGACTTTTGCTTTTTATCATGTTGGTAATCTTTTGACCATCTTTTCTTAGGGGTAAATTTTCTCTTACTATAAAATTCATCATTGTTTTTTAAAGGATTTTTCTTACGAGAATAATATCTACTTTTACTAAAACGCCTATCATGACTCTTGTTTTGTCTAGACGGGGGAATTGGTGCTAGACCATATTGTTCACAGAAATTCCCTAATTCATACTTGGCTGACTTTCTGTTGGACTGTATAGACTTACCAATTTTTAAATCAACACACATTTTCATACCGACTTGATTGATTGTGCTAATTATATTGCCGTAGGTTAACTCGTCGTAATTAATTTGTCCTGACTCATTACTATGAACTGTTCGGATCTTATGAGCAAATAAATTGGGAAGGCCATTAACAAATTTTTCTTTCCAAAAAGCTTGATTACTACCGTCTCTAAGCATGACTCTGGAAATGAAAACATCTTTATACCATCTAAAATCACTTAACTTTTGACATCTAAGATTACTAAGTTGATCATGGATTCTGGCAGTGGTGTTGCTGGGTGTGCCAATGAAGTGTTCAATTATTGTATAGAGTAGGGTATTGACACCATCTTCTATTCTTGCACCTAAACGTTCATCAAAAATAGGGTAACCATTTTCATAAAGTTTTACTACGTGAATTATATTACTCTTTGAAGTTTTTGTTAAATGTTTATCCCACCATGAACGAAGTGTTCCAATGAAACCAGTTTCTAACAGAGCAACTATTTCTGACTGTCTTAAACTATGGTTGGTTATGTAACTATTGGAAACCATGGACATATGTTGTAACTTATTCAGGATTTCTTGTTCGGATAAACCATCGATATTCCACTCGTAAAGTTTATCAGAAGACACTGAAAATTGATTTTGGGTTCTTTCTTCAAACTAGATATCTGGGGGTGTAGGCTTAGGATACCAGTTTTTTGTAAGGCTTGTAGGATTGACTTTGTTTCTTAAACGACTGAGTTTAAGATTTTGAGAATCTGCTCGTAATTCTAAATTACTAAAAGCCTTTTCAATTTTTCAAATGTTACTAGTATCTGATTCATGGCTAGATGCTGATTCTGGCTCATCGTCCGAAGTATTATTAGACTCAAATTGGATGACTTTAAGACCATAAATTTCTTCTTTTTCTTGTCCAGGTTTTTGTTTAACTGGGGTCAATTCATTAAGCATTTCTTCAATCTTTTTCATTGTTGGGTTTACTTTAAGCTTAGATTCTGGCTTTAATTCTTGGAATTGTACTAAAGGCTTTTCCTTTTTTGACTTAAGGGAAATTTCATGAGGAATTAACTTGTCGACTTTTGTTTCAATCTTGTCTAATTGTTTTCCTATGACTATCAGACTCTGGTTGGTGTAATTATTTTGTTCAATTAATTATTTATCCTTATCATTTGGGTCAGGGACTTTGTAAGGACTAGCTATGACTTTAGCATTCTTATGATTAATTACTATTGTTTCGACTGGGGGGTGACTAGTTATAACTTTGGAAACATCTTCTTTTTCCCATTTTTCTAGGGTTAAAGTTGTTAACTTTTGACTCATGTAATGGCTTTCTACATAATCCAGGTACAACATTTTTGATTTAGTAGCTTTTTTAAGAAATTTTTCCATTCATTAAAAATTAACTTTCTCTGTTCTTTACTTGGGCAATTTTTATGGTAACTAGCTATGCTTTCTTTCTGAGTTTTTAGGGGCTTGAAAGTGTGCTTCTAATCTGGACCCTTGGATTTTAAAGGGTTTACTTAGAGTTCTTAACTGGTTATCTACTTCAAAGGTAGAGGCCTCAAAATCAGTTTGTGTTGGTGACTCAGGGGATTTTGACTTTTCAACTTCTTTGACCGGAGGTTTTCGGTAACAAGGATGATTAACTTGGGAAGTTTTTCTTAATGACTCCAATTTTAAATCAATTAAGGCTTTTTCTAATTCTAGGTCTCGTTCTAAAGTTGAGGATGACTATGCAGAGGAATGTCTCGCCAGGATCTTAAAAGACTGACTTGGCGTAGGTAATTGTTCTAGGTGGACAGTGGACTTGATTGGTGGTTGATTACCAGAGTTGATCTTAACCGTACCATCTAAGTATTGTTGGATGTAATCTAAATTGTTTAGACTATGTTCGATTGGGGTTGGCTGACACTCAGTTGTTAAGGTCCATTCCTGGGGTAGCTTAACATCTGACCACTTAATTGTTTGAGGGACTCAGATATTGGCATCGGCTTTATTACTCTGGATTAGAAGTGTTTGTTCTTTAGGACTTTTGGTAAGGGCTTGGAAATTCATGTTCGTTCTTGTAACTTTGTAATAAATTCTGTAAATTAGAGCTAATGGTTGACTGCCTGGTAAGACTTGATAACCGTGAGTTTTAATGTTCAGGGTTAATGTCTTAAGAATATGGGGATCACTTAGGCTTACTGTGAAATCTGGATAACAGTCAAAGTGAATAGGACCATTAAACAGACTTGTTTCTATGATTCCTAGCATACTATCACTAAAATTGGGAAATCTACCATCTCTGAGACAGAGACAAATAGAGGCATCAAGGCCTAACTTGGTTAAAGGTTTAACTACAACTTGGACTAATCCAATATGTAGGAACTTATTACCGTCTTTCCTATATTTTTTGATTGACTCAAGATTTAATAACTGGAATGTTTCATGTTCTTGGCTTAAGGCATAGACTTGTTCTACTGTCTTGACATGGGTGGTTTACTTAAAGGATGTAAGGGACCATTGTTTCTTGTAAATATCTTTACTAGAGACTCTGGGTATGTTCTAATCTTTGAACTTAATTCACTAGTTGACTCAAATTCTACTTGTTCTTCATTTACTATGTCTGGAATTCTAGACATGCTGGCTCTAGAACTGGAAGAATTAACTGAGTTTGTTCTTAGAAGGCGACTCATGCTTACAAGTTTTGACTTAAGACTTTAGAGGTAGAAGAACTACAGAAACTCCTATGGCTGAATCAAAGGTATCTGTGACCTAAGACTTTCTCTCTCTCTCCGCTCATGCCGCAACCGCTCGTGCCTCTACTGGGACTTATCATTTGGACTCTAGGACTTATTGTTTGGTTTGAGAGAAAAGGACTCAAGGGGAACAGATAACTAAGAATATATATTTAAAAAATTTAATTTTTAATTTTTTCCTAGATGTTACACGTTATCCGGGTTTGATATGTTCAGACCGTTGGATCGACTCCAATTTAAAATATGTTGATCTAGGCACCTCTAGGATCGTGCAGGAATTCACAGATCGTGAATCGAAGTCCTGGATGCTCCGATACAATAATTCAAAGTTTAGGATAAACGGTGACCGTCCGATCGTGCGATCGTGAGCGATCCGACCGCTCGATCTGGACCAAACTCGTAGGACATGTTTAGTAAATTGTGTTGAACCCATAGGAACTCTCAGATTATTAATTGGAGGTCGGGGATCCCACGGGGGACCAGGTTCACCAATATGAGAATTTAATCGCATATTTAATCTCAGGTCTTTTCAAACCATTCCATTTGTCAAAACTGTTGAAAATGGGCCAAGAACCTTCTTAAGTTACGCACACGCACTTTAAGGCCGAGGGTTAGGGTTTTGATTAAATATTTATGGTTGAGCTGTATTATTAATTAAATGTTTTTATCGCTTAAATAGGTACTCAAGTTCCATCAAACCCACAGTAAGGACCCTCGAAGGGTCAGACAAGCTCTGACGTATAGTGAGTGGAGTTTTGTTTTATAACTAAATTTTATGCAGTAAAAGTTTTATAAATTGCTCATGAATGAATTATTTATGACTTTTACTTTCCAAGCATAAATACTTGAATTCAAATGATTTTATTAAATTTTGTATATGATTAAATGTGAATGGCTTGGAAGGTAGAAAGGGAAATGGTAACAGGTTTTAAGGATTGAGTGTGAAATAATTTTATAATTTTCCAAGAAAGGCTTGTGTTTTTAAATCACCCTAGGTACCCAAAATATTGCCTTCGGATATAATGATGTCCACGGACATCCTAGTTGCCTTCGGTTGAGTCAGCGCGCTTTTGACATTTGCCCCACGAGTCTTAGGGATACTCGGACCGTGAGGAGCGAGGAATGCGTCTCAGGTTGACCAAGTGTCTCCTGAGTTCTGCGAGAAATGCGGCTCGAGTAGACTTTGTGTTTTCCGAGGTTTGTGAGGATGTGTCGCTTATGTGACACTTGGAATTGATGGTATAATGTGGGAAATGAATAGAAAATTATGGAATTGACGGATTTTTTATGGGTACACCTGGGTGGAAAGGAATTATCACTTTTCAATGCTTTCAAATGGTTTTGATGATTTTATTGAATGCATGATCAGTTATATGTATATAGATATGCATGCTTGATTTTTTTGTACGAATATAGAACATGGATATAATTGAATTTCTAAATGTTTTAACAGTGGGGTTAGTATGTTGATATTATATTTTTCCAAAACTTTCTTTTGTCCACTCACACTTTTAATATTTTGCGCCCCAAGGCAGTAGTCGTGTACCAGAGCACCACCACAGGGCGATCATCACCCATCACTCCTCCTTTTCTACTATGTAGGATGTTCTCCTGTAACTGTACTACTTTTGTAATTAACTGAATTAGCATGCTCTGATTTTGCCCTAGGATTTTCTATAAGGCCTGAGGCCACACAGATTTACTGTTGGTTTGTGTGTATTGTAACTTTGTGCATTCTGAACGATTGTGGATATTTGAATTGCTTTTGAACATGTGTAAATTTTGGGAAACGAGCAAATTTACAGGAGAGACATTGTCGAATTGTTGACAGAAGTCAAACCCTAAAGAATTTTTGAGTTTTAGTTAGAAGGGCAATTTGGTCAAGTGTGCCCGGCACCTGCCAGATATCAGACATGCATATGGTTCAGCACAGATTCCAAAGTGGAATTTGGGTCAGGTCCTGTAAGAAAATCTCATAACCCTAAAATTGTTTTGGGGCTTGAAATCACGCGAATGGAGTTTTGATTAAGGGGCTGAGGCGAAAGGGTAATATTGCCCATGCACGCACGCACGACGTCGTCTTAAGTGACGAAATGCCCCAATTGAATTTGATTTGCTAACGATGCAAAATGTGATGACCAAAATTGTTAAAATTGAAAGTGCGGTGACCAAAATTAAAATAGACCCTAACCCCAGTGACCAAAATTGTAATTCTTCCTTTATTTTTTGTCAAATAGAAACTTTATTAGATAAACTTCAACAATAAAATCAAAGACATCAAACATAACATCTTCAATGGATCCCTTTCAAGAGTGAGATTGGTTATCTTATGATATTATGAGGAGAACAAAAGAAACAAACTCAATGGATTTACAAGTTGTTACTCATGGTTATAGTAAAAGGGTATATTTCATTTGTTTATCTACTTATAAAGCACCATTTACCTTCAATTCCCAAGTTTATGGTTCAATTTACTAAGATAGGAGAGAAAGGCAAAAGAGTATTCTTGAATTTGAACAACAAAATGAGGGAAGTGGTTGTGTTCGTGAAATGAATAATGGTTGGGCAGCTGGACGTCTGCACTCTACCACTTGCAGAGAAGAGACAACTTTTGTCTTTAGCTCAAACAAACTTCTCAAGCAATAAGTCTTAATAGATACTAGTTTTTGGGCTCAATTGATAACAGAATTAGAGGGCAAAAAGTCATTGTTAGTCCATGTTGTTTGCCAATTTTACCATTTTGGTTTCCATAGTGTAAAACAGGCCCTAGGCTCTAAAAGCCTACAGAGGGGGGGTGAAGTAGGCTATATGGTAATAACCTATCTTTTTAAAATTTAAGCCCAACTAAGAAATAATAAGCGGAAACATAAACACATGCACAACCATGGTGTTTAATTACTTAGCATATGCAGTGAGTAAATGGAATTGACTGCATGAAACTGGATTGATAAAAACGACACCACGTATTAATACAAACAGAAACACTTGTGATTATGGATCAATACAGTGCAACGCAGTATTGATCCACGTTAGTGTACTGATGTCATTTGAACAAGATGCAGCAGGTACAACTAATGACAACATGAATATAAACATACACAAAGATTTGTTAACCCAGAAACCCAACAAGGGTGAAAACTGGGGGACCAAGCCCGTAAGAGAATCCACTATCAATGAGAAGTACAAGATACAAAGGGAGTTGAGCTCCATCTACACTCAGTAGGCAGCTAACTATCTAACCTTCTAGCAAAGCACAATATTAGCTCATTTACACACAATAGGCTAAATTTGAGTGTTTGGTTATTTTTGAAAGATTTTATAAAAATTGATATTTATGAAAGTATAGGGTAAATTTGGGCTATTTTTAATAAAAATTCTTGTTGGACAAAGAGAGGAGAGGGCCAACAACGTTTTGAATCAGAGAAGAAACGGCCACAAAGAAGAAGAAAGAAGAGAAGTCGAACTGACTCGCCGTCGCCTCCGCCTCCGCCTCGCTCCTCTCAGGTCAGCTTCTCTTCGCTCTCTGTCTTTCCTCTAATGAACTTGAAGCATATAGTTTAAATCAATCATAACAACAATGAAACAAAAGACTCAGCCGAAATCAATGTGAATATACTTGGAGGAATTTTATGTGTATGCAATCCTACTCATACTCTCAAGTAATTAACAATGGCTGAAACAATAAAATAGTTTTTGAATGCCCAAGTGCAGATATAGAATGATTTCAAAAACATAGAACCGGGTCTGCATCAAAGATGCAAATTTTCTGTTTTACATGTCTAGCATGAATGGTTCTTCTTCAGAGAACTAATAAAAATGAAGCAAGTTCAAATGAACTTCTCAACCTCTACCTTAGGTCTAGCTTAGTATATATAGAGACTTGATTCGAATGAAGAGGGGATATTTTGAACCACATATAATATAAAGAATGTTGTTTGGTGGCTAAAATATCTGAAAGGGCAAGACAACAACAAACTCCTATCCTATGGATTGATACAGGAAAAACCAGTATGCAAGTGTATCTCAATGAACAACCTATTTGTTGTCCAATAAGGAGCAACACACATAAAGCTACGCATGGTCTGTCCAAGACATATTTGAAAGAGAAGTTTAATATATGAAAAGCTCAACCCATATTTTTCAACAAAAAGATATTAAATTCCAAAGTTGTCTTTTTAAGAAGAACAATAGTTTCAACAAGTTTAACTATTGTTTCCAAAAAGAATAAAATAGTTTTAAAAATCTTCTTGAGACAAGCTGTTCAGACAAAGCACACAAGGCAAGGGATAAGAATAAATAACAATAAAATATCATGTGCTTTGTGAGCTGGAACAAATGAAGGAGCCGCAAGGTTTTGACTACAAATATTTAACACAACCATAGAGATATTAAGAAGAACAAAGAGGGAACACAGGCTGTAACAGCCGTTGAAATAAAGAGCCCATGATTTGTCAGAAACATCATGTAGAAAAATAACATAAAGACTTCCCTTCAGAAAACTAGTTTCAAGAAAACAAATATTATACAATTGTTGGTGGTAAAACTAGACAGGTAGTATTTAGGCCAACTTAAAGATGAGGTGGATGTTGAAGGTGAGGACCCTTAGTATGTAGGAGCATTCGGTAAATAAATAGGCATGCATACAGAAGACAAATGTACGTGGTTCACCCGAATAATGGGCTACGTCCACGGAGTAGTATGTTCTCATTACGATAATGTGAGTATACATTGCACATAGGTTTAAACTCAAGGAGAAGAGGAAGAATACCGAAGGCCGAAGGCTGAAGGCCGAAGACCGAAGACCGAAGGCTGAAGGTCGGAGGCTGAAGGTCAGAGGCTGAAGATCTGGCTGAAGGCCAATGTTCCGTGGGCTTGTAAATGGGCTCATGGGTAAGCCCATGAGGCCCAAGTAGCCTGCCCAACCTTCTCTCCTCTCTCTTCCCTCTCCTTTCTTGAAGGGGAGAGGTCTCCTTTTATAGGGAAGGGAGAGTCCCCTTCTCTTGTGTTTTGTCGATGTGGGACTCCCTTCCCTTTGGCTTGGGAGTGTTTGGGGAGTGCTTGGCCAGATATTGTACAAACAACAATAATATGTTATTTTCAAGAATACTAAAAGAGAGAGTGGAAGGTTTGTTGAAGGAAGACTCTTGCTTTCGAAAACAAGTTTCAAGAAGTTTAAACTGATCAGAAGATATTTGAAGTCTTCATCGAATGAAATCAAGAGCTAAAGATATTTTAATAAAATATTATTTGATACAGCTCAAAGTGGATTGAAATAGAATATCATGGATTGATACAGAATAAAGCAAAACACGTTTTTAAAGCATGTATCAATCCAGGTGTATCAATCCATGTGTATGAATGCAACGTTTTAAAACATGTATCAATCCACATGAGTGTATGCACCGTTTTAAAACATGTATCAATCCAGATGTATCAATCCACATGAGTGTATGTAATGAATTTAAGTTTGGATTGCAAAGATGATGCTTTTGAATCTAGCATGTGCATTCAAACATATTTAAACCAATACCTATACATTAGCAAAATACATTGGTTTTGTCATAAGAGAAGAGCCAAAATAATCCTTACACATAGTTTCAGTTTTTTCAATTTTATCCAATCCAAACAATTCAAAGACACGTATCAATTCCACTACATTTTGAGCACGGGATTTGATAGAATTTGTAACCGGATTAGAAAGAATTTGACAGAATTTGTAACGTTCCTTGAATTGCTCTGATTTAAAACTATAAGGATATATTTCAGTAACCAAAATTGCCAGAATTGAAACTATAGGAACCAAAATTGTAAAACCAGTAAACTGCAAGGACAAAAATTAATTTTTTACCGAATTAGAATATGGCAATACGCTGCCTTTGGGTAAGGGGGCATGCTCTGTCATGTTGTGTTGCAAACTCTTGAGCAATAGAGCAACTCTCCAAGGGAACATTTTGTTTTCTTTCTCCTGGGCTTATTATACAGCCAGTCAATCAACGGCCTGTTGGTGTGTAATCCTTCAGCCGAGTTTTGGAGCTAAAGGAATTGCGTCTATTCTGTTTTCATTTCTTTTAGTTGTTTATTTTTTAGTTTTATTGTGCACCCTTGGATCACAGTCCAAGTGTTTAATCTCTAGTATAGGATTAAGTGACATGTGTAAGCATCTAATAGGATGCTAGAACTTGGGCTTATTGTAAATCTGGTACAGGGAAGAATCTCTCTTCTCTCTCTCTGTCTAACGATTATAACCAAAAATAGTGGAGCAGACATGAATATATCTCGAAGCATTTTTTCATTCTCCAGAGCAACGTTCTCTCAATCTCTCTGTGATTTCTTCTCTGCTCCCAAAATATCCAAAATATGAAATGCTGAAACTAAGAATTCTAACATGGTATCAGAGCCAAGGCCCGTACAAGTTAACAAAGCTAGAAGGAGAAACAAGTCGGACTCTTAAAATTTAAAATAAAATTTAAAAAAAGAAAGAAAAGAAAGGCCAACGAAGCTTGAAAAAGAGCCGACCTCTGAGTTCCATTGAAAACAAGTGGGCCCAACGAGAGCCGACCTCTGAGTTTCAATTGCCGATGTGTGGATCTTCACGTGTGATTACACGTGAGGGGGAGTGTTGGAATCCCACATCGGTGTGGTGAAAGAAAACAAATGGGTTTAAATAGAATTACCACACTCTAACTAATATCGAGGCCTTTTGTGGTAAAACCCCACACCTGACGGATTGGGCAGGTGGTAAGCTCAAGATGACAACTGAGGCTTCTAGAAAACTCTCCAGCTACCAAAATAGATTGGTAGAGTGGGACCCATCGGGCAGATCCAAAAACTTCAACAAAAACGACTTATGCTCTGAACTTGAGAATATATTTTTGCATGTTTTTGAATGATTCTTCCATTTAATCTGTCTGTGGGTTGTGTTGTATTGATGGCTGGAATGTTGATGAAGGATGCTCGTGCACTCGGGTTAATCCAAAGTGCTGTCTCAGATCAACTATTCCCCAGAATTGTGAACGAAGAGACTTCCAAGGGAGCTTGGGATATTCTGAAGCTGGAATTCAAAGGAGATAAACAGGTACGAAATGTAAAATTGCAAGGAATGCGTAGAGAATTTGAATATACCCGCATGAAAGATAGTGAATCTCTATCTGTATATCTGGTTAGGTTGTTTGATATAATAAATCATATGAAGAGTTATGGTGAGGCACTATCTAGAGAGAGAATTGTCCAGAAACTATTATTTAGTTTGCCAAAATCTTATGATTCTATCTGCTCTGTAATTGAACACTCTAAGGACCTTGAAACTCTTGAGGTTCAAGAGGTTGTTGCTTCTCTGAAGAGCTTTGAGCTCAGATTGGATAGACACACTGAGAATTCTACAGAAAGGGCCTTCACTAGTCTGAATGTTGGTAGGAAAAACCTTGAAAATGGAATTGCTTCTGCAGATCAAATATCTCAGAAAAATTGGAAATCCAACGATGGAAACAAAACGGCCTGCAAACATTGTGACAAATTTCATTATGGCAAATGTTGGTATGAAGGGAAGCCTAAATGCCATGGTTGTGGGAAGCTTGGACACATGATCAGAGATTGCAATGGACACAAGAATGTGCAGAGAGTGAATTATGCAAATCAGGTGGAAGATTTTGGCACTTTGTTTTATGTGTGTAATGCTGCAACTGATGTGAAGGTAAATCACTCTTGGTATATTGACAGTGGTTGTAGTAACCACATGACAGGAGATGAGGGACTCTTAGTGAATATTTAAAGGGATTTGACCTCTAAATGGTATTCAAAGGCAGCTAACTATGGCATACTCTCCACAGCAAAATGGAGTGGCCGAGAGGAAGAACAGGATAGTAGTGGAAATGGCCAAGTCCATGCTGCATGAGAAGGGTATTCCTTATGAATTTTGGGCAGAAGCAGTAAATACTGCAGTCTATCTACTAAATAGATGTCCCACCAAGGCTCTTAATAAGATAACACCATTTGAATCCTATACGGGCAGAAAACCAGGACTTGCACACTTAAAGATTTTTGGATCTCCTTGTCATGTGCTTATTCCTTCAGCTTTGAGGCATAAGCTTGAAGAAAACAGTCACAAGTGTATTTTTGTAGGCTATGGTCTCTGTGAAAAGGGATATAGGCTGTTTGATCCAAGTACTAGGAAGGTTATTCTGTCCAGAGATGTGCAATTTGATGAAAATGGCTTATGGAAGTGGGAAAATACAAATGAAGAAGAGATGGCAGTCCCTTTGCCTACTGAGAATCAAAACTGTGAACCAAGTCAAAGCTTGGATACACCACTGCAAATGGATGAAGAAGTCACATTACAAGCTGAACCAAGTCAAAGCTTGGATACACAAACTCAAATAGATGAAGATACTACTCTGCAAGATGAAGGCATAGGTGAAAGTTCTCAAGTCTTTGATCACACACCAAAGAAATGGAGAAGTGTAAAGGAAATCATGGCTAAGTGTAATGTGTGTATTGTCGAACCTGAAAATTATGAAGATGCAGCTCAAGATGAGTCATGGAGAAAGGCAATGGAAGCTGAACTGGAAATGATAGAAAAAAATGACACTTGGAAACTTGTCGAGAGACCATTTGCTAAACCTGTGATTGGTGTTAAGTGGGTCTACAAGACTAAACTGAATCTAGATGGTACTGTGCAGAAAAACAAGGCTCGTTTAGTGGCTAAAGGCTACTCACAAAAGCCCGGTATTGATTACAATGAGACTTTTGCCCCTGTGGCAAGGCTAGACACCATTAGGACCTTGATTGCTCTTGCTGCACAGAAGGAATGGAGCTTGTATCAACTAGATGTGAAATCTGCATTTCTTAATGGAGTTTTAAAGGAGGAAGTATATGTGGAGCAACCACAAGTTGAGGAGCAAATTGCAGATATTTTGACTAAAGCTTTGCCTAAGGACAGGTTTGCATACTTAAGGGAATTACTTGGTGTTAAGTCGGCTAAAGGATTAGAAGGGAATGTTGGTGTGTAATCCTTCAGCCGAGTTTTTGGAGCTAAAGGAATTGTGTCTGCTCTGTTTTCATTTCCTTTTAGTTGTTTATTTTTTCTTCAGTTTTATTGTGCACCCTTGGATCACAGTCCAAGTGTTTTAATCTCTAGCATAGGTTTAAATGACATGTGTAAGCATCTAATAGGATGCTAGAACTTGAGCTTTTTGTAAATATGGTACAGGGAAGAATATCTCTTTTCCTCTCTCTGCCTAACGATTATAACCAAACAGTGGAATTTTTAGTTTTATTGTGCACCCTTGGATCACAGTCCAAGTGTTTAATCTCTAGTATAGGATTAAGTGACATGTGTAAGCATCTAATAGGATGCTAGAACTTGGGCTTATTGTAAATCTGGTACAGGGAAGAATCTCTCTTCTCTCTCTCTGTCTAACGATTATAACCAAAAATAGTGGAGCAGACATGAATATATCTCGAAGCATTTTTTCATTCTCCAGAGCAACGTTCTCTCAATCTCTCTGTGATTTCTTCTCTGCTCCCAAAATATCCAAAATATGAAATGCTGAAACTAAGAATTCTAACATATTCACCCTATCATTGGTGTGATTTAAATCAAATTTTTTATCGGCCAACAAATTCGTTCCTCTCTTTTCTTTGAATATTTCCTACGCTATCATCTGTATCATAAGAAGAAGGAAAAATGAGGCAAGCCACCCATGAACCCACAGCTACATGACTTCGATTAGTTCCCAAGATCTTCCCAGCGTATTTTCCGACACGAGATTCAGGGGTATCACATTCCCAAAACTCTAATTTCCCCAGACATATTTAACATTGAAAACAGGTCGGGAAACAAGAAGTAGAACCACAAATATCAAACACTGGGAAAAGCTTTCTAGAATTCACAAACTGCTTATGTCTGTACAATAAAAATGATATATATATATATATCTATCTTAAATGGTGCATTACTTGAAGGTGGTATTCACTTTGAAACCAACAGGGTAAAAGAAGCCGAAAATTTCTGCTAATGCTTCATTGCATTAAGGTGAAATCATGTAAGCTAAGAATTTGTGAGACCAAAATCATAAACCAGATCCTAAAATCTAGTGCTCATGCAGGCTCACTCATTTGCATTTCTTTAGGTAATGTTGTGTTGCCATTTGCAACATCTTTGCTGTCAAGTGGTTTGCCTTGTATCTTCTCATCAACAACGTCCAAGTTCGAAGAAGCTGCTTCATCACATGATGAGCAGCCACCTTCATCAGAGACCTCAGAACAATGGCCAGAAGCCAGTGCATCTGACTGCTGCAACTCAGATATAACTGAAGGCGAACAACCGGAGTCAATAAAACTAGACATCTTCTTGTCATCTTCTCTCATTCTTTGCGCATAAGCTTGATAATCAAAACCACATGAATTTTTTCCACCAAATGCAGATTCCAACTTATCCATATGGAAAAGATCCTCCATTATCTTCTGGCTCTGTGGGTTGTCAGAGTACACAAACTTCATCTTCTTGTATGTTTTGGGCTCAAGAAATGGTTTTACCATCTGTTTCAAAGAAAGTTCACCAAGTTTTTTAAACATATAACAAGGAGAATTTGATAAATATCCTTAAACAGACATAAAAGTTAGCAAATGATGATTTTAAATCATTTCAAATAAAAACATCAAACAACCTAGTTGTCAGTACCAGATAATTCTAACAAACCAATTGTACCATCAGGTGAAGTGCAAGGCAAGCCCTATAGGCCTTAAAACTGTTAGGAAGAGATATTTGTCCAAATAAAAGTCCATAATATACATTTTCAGTGTTTAAAACCCTAGTTTGAGTTATTTTATTTATTAAATTTTCATACACTTAGTTTTATTTTACAACATGGAAAAGAATTTCTGTACTGGATGCCGTTAGGCTATTTTATCGGGTATTCTGTTTTTTTAGTCTTTTAATGTAAAAATTCAACTTATTTTTGTCAGGGGTTGTTTTGAATAGAAAGGCAATTCTCTTATTCGAGTCATTGACAGGTTATTCTGGGTTACAGCAAATAGTTCTGTGGCCACAAATCCATAAGGAAACCCTAAACTAACATCGTATTTATACCAATTTCTTTGCACCATTGATGCAGTTAATCACTCTTTTTGCTAGTGTGGTCACCCCCACTCACATACAGATCACTGAAACAGTCCCAAGGTCCTTGCTTATATTCTAATTTTACAACATAGCACAACACACACTAAACCTGGTTCCCTATTTATAGTAATGTGATTAATTCTATCCTGCATCAAATTCATGACTCAGGCACTAGAACATGCAAAGGTTAATATCATAACAATAAACAATAATAAGGTTACAAAGGAAATGATGTAAAACAACATACCGTCCAAAAGGACTCGAATATTTTTGGTGGATTATAGAGGATACCAAGGCCCAATCTCTCAGGGTAATGATTCTGCAGGACCTTAGCTGTTTCCCTAGTCACCTTCAATGATATGCTTGATGAGTTCCACCTTTGAAAATCAATTAGCCAAACCATCTGTTCTTGATCTGAATTCAAATTCAGTATTGCATTCTCCATGCAATATACTAAATACATGATCTGCCCATTTACTGCATTTGTGTTCTGACATGATGAAAGAATTTCACAATCAAGAAGAAAAAGGAAAGAAAAAAATAGGCTTAAAACCTAGTAATCAGAAAAATAACAATAACTATTAATTGACATAAATGTAGAAAGGAAGACTCTTGTCATGCTTTTTAACTACCTGAAAACCAGGCCTCATGATAAGAATGGCCCTTCCACACTTGTCAAAGTAATTGGCTCTGTAAATTTTTCCTGTCTCCGCCTCAGGAGCAATGTTTTCCTATATGAGATAAGAACAAACCACTTTAAATCGGCAAGTGGCGAGAACGAAAAGCATAAATCACTCATAACTTGGAGGAGAAGAGAACAGTTGGCAAACATTCGAATTAGCTAAGGGAATTGGATTAAGAAGAATCTGCCAGTTCACGTCTCTAGCATCTGAAATGTGTGGTGTATTCTATGGGGTTTAACAAACATGTTTCTCAGAACAATGGCTTGTACATGACAAGTGCATTATAAAAATAAATATAGAACTACACTTGTTTCTCATTCTTCAAACATTAGGGCCCTCTAAATATTCTGGAACAATAAATTATGTTGCTGTAAACAGACATGACATCACATATCTCAGCTTACCCATCGGATCTTCTCTGGCTTGTACTCCATCCTCCATTTTATTGTTTCTTTCAACATCTTACCTGCCTTCTTCGTATTCCAGTTCCGTGCTCTTAGGTACCTTGCTATTGATTCTTCTGAACAAATGGCTGGTAGCTTATCAGCAATAGGACCTATCATATGTCTGACTTCATAAATCTGAAGAGAAGAAAGGAAAATTATTTCCTATGAAGAGATTCATCAATAAAACATATAACTTTACCACTTCAACAAATTTCTCAATCACCACTCCGCTACCATGAAACGAAGTCTTAAATCTTTATCTAGGACTTCACTCTCATTTGTACAACATATGTGACAAAATTAGGCATGAAAAGATGGTTCTATATATTTCAAATTCAGGGAGGCGTAATCTGAAGAGTCTAGTTTTCAATTTGTCTGCAGACATCAATAGCAAGTCAGGTCAACAATCAGAATTTTAATTTGTCTCTCTTTAGCCAAACAACAATGCGCTATCATCTAAACACGATAGACCTTATTCTAAAAGAGGTCAAAGTCAAAACGAAGGAAGAAAATTGAGGATAGCTGAAATTGGAAACCAGATGCAGATGCAGATGCAACTTTCCAGGGAAGAACAGTCAAACATTTGAAACCAAATATATATTAAAAAAAAAAAGTGCAAATGCTTTAATTTTATGGAGAATTTTGAAAAACTGATTTTAAATCCACCCGGAAACGAGCAAGTGTTCTCTTCAGATT
>NW_018921439.1:471741-492002 GCF_002207925.1 Prunus avium
AACTGAAAGATAAACACAAAAAGGATTAAAAGCACAAGTTTAACTCAAAAACATAACCAAATCATAAGCTAGAAGGGTACAAAATGATATACAATTATGAACCGATCAGTACACGAGAGTTCGTCGTATGCGCTCGCACGAGTTATGATCCACGTGCCACGCCAAGCAAATATGTAACTCGTCATGCCAGGAGTCATAACAAGGCCGTAAAATGTACTGGCTCTATGAACCCATGCTTATTATCCCGTCAACGTCATTTTGGCTCAACCATTGCTCGTTACAATGTGATAAAACTCGAGCACGAGCATGCCAAACAACATGCATTACCAAGCGAAAAAGCCCTTATTTTGCACCTAGCCACGCTACAAGTTTAAGTGGGCCCAAGCCACGTTACAAGCTTAAGTGGGCCCAAGCCACACAAATGCTCGGGGCTTGCTGAGTGGGTTGTGGTATGGATGGTTACGAGCATTCACGTGGCCCATTGATGAGCTAAGAAGTGGAAGTTTTGGGCTGCTTGGGAGCCCCAAAACTTGAGCCCAAATATGTGGGTAAGCATGAAAGAGAGAAAAGTGGCCTATCACCTTAGTAAATTAGCCCATCACCTTAGGAAGTGGTCCACCAACTTAGAAAAATATATCAGGAAGCCTCCAGCACATGGCCAAAGCTAAATCTGAGATAGACCATCTGTAAAACCGAAGGATACTTGCATGTGCAAGTTGCTGGGAGAAGAACACTCTTCAAACCAACACCTTTACCCACTTTTTTCCCCTAACAACTCTTGCAATAAAATAAGGGAGGAAAAAAGGAGAGAGTGCTGCCAGAGATAGGAGATGGTCAAAGGGACAGCTGCGGGAAAACTCTAGAGCTCCAAAAAATATTGTCTCTGTGTGTTTGGATTAGGGGGATTTCACAAAATGGGGATGAATCAAAGGAAGAGAAGAGGAATGGAGGGGGAGACTTAGCAGATTTGGGAAGAACTAGCTTGGGTTTCTTGGGAAGGAGAAGCTTCCAAGGCTTATAAAAGAGGGCATCTCCTACCTAGCAAATCATCACATCCAGAGAGAGCAAGCATCCCCTCTCACTACTGGAACCCTTCAATTTCAAGCTTTGTTATTCTATTTCTTTCCTTCTTCTCTTCTGGCAAAACACCCAAGAGTGTGACGAAGCTTTCATCAAGCGGCAGGAAAACTTTCTCAAGCCACCCATTCCTCCGTCCTCATATTTTCCTCTCTTCCCTCAACAAATCCTCCCAAATTCCCTCTCCCTTTGCTATAAACCTCTGTTTCTCATAGGAAATCCATGCTCTCCTTCTCTAATGCAAACTCATGAATACTCAGCTCCCATGCCACAAGCTTCTCAAGCCAAGGAAAATTATTCATCTGTAAGCAACTGTTGGTTTTGCTATTGAAGGAAACCAAAGTGCTTCCTAAGGCTCCACGAACCTTTCAAAGCACTCTTGGGGCCTGATTCTTGAACTCAAACACAAGGGCAACTTCACCCATTTACTCTTTATAGTAGCCCGGGCCCATTTGTAGCTGATGGAACAAAAAAGCCCCTACAAGGAGAAAGGTTGATTAGATTAACCGCAGTCATTAGGGCTTCAACCCAAAAGCTTTTGGGCAGCTTGGCATGAGATAACATTGTTCTGTTCATTCTCTAAACTATGCCATTATGCTGAGGAGTCTTCGGAATAGATCGTTCATGCATGATTCCATTACTTCTACAATAGTTTCTGAACGCCCCCATATATTCTCCTCCGTTATCGGTGCGAAAAAATTTCAAGCTTCTACTAGTCTCTCTTTCAACGTTTGCATGAAATCACTTGAAAACTTCATACACTTGATCTTTTGTTCTAAGTGAGTAAGCCCATACCTTTCTGGAATGATCGTCAATGAAGGTAACAAAATATCTTGCACCACCAAGAGTACTAGTGGTCATAGAACCACAAACATCAGAGTACACAACATCCAATACATTAGGTTTTCTTTGTGCATGTCCATATTGAAATGAAGCTCTATGCTGCTTTCCAGCCAAGTAATGCGTGCATGATTTTAGAGGCATGCCTTTCCTCATTCCAGTCAGTGCCTCTCTTTTGGCTAGAATTTGCAACCCTTTCTCGCTCATGTGACCGAGCCGTTTATGCCACAGCTCGATCGAGTCTTCTGCGAGAGCATTTACGTACCCATTATTGACTTTTTCATGTGTCATGTATAGGGTGTTCTCCTTCTTCCCTCATGCTAGGACGAGAGAGTTCTTGCTTAGTTTCCATTTCCTTTCAACAAAGACATTGGTGTATCCTTCATCGTCAAGTAATTCGGTGGAGATTAGATTGAGACGCATGTCTGGAACATGTCTCACATCCTTGAGAACCAAGTGACAACTTGTATTGGTTTCAAAGGAAATATCTTCTCTTCCCACGATCTTAGACAATTTGTCATTTCCCATCCTCACATTACCAAAATCTCCATTGGTGTAAGATGTAAAGAAGTCCTTGAGGGAAACATGCATCTAATGCTTAGGAAATGAACTTTAGCCACAACCTATACAACAAAAACATTCTAAATGGTGGATTCATTTTGTTTATACTAGTTGAGCTAAAACTTTTTCATTTTAAACCAAGTATCTTACCCTAGTATCTTTGAACACAAATAGAAAAGGGAATAGATCTTTACCTTTGATGAGTTTTTCTTGATTTCTCAAGAATGACCACCTTTGTTGGAAAGGCCTTTTCTTTTTCTTGATTTTGACTCCTTCACCTTAAGGCTCCAAGATTGGAGTCCTCTATCTCACCACACCAAATGTTCCTAGAGATGAAGAGAAGGCAATCAAGAAGTATGAATGCTAGTCTACTTCTTTATTGGACCAATTTTTGGTTTATGGAAGATGAGATACAATGATGATCACTCATCAACCAAAGTAGGAAACCAAAAATCCTAGCTAGGTTTTCTCCAACACTTAGCTTATATAGGACAACACAAAAGGAAATTGGGTGGTATTTGGGGCTCCATTTGGTCCATGGGTCATGTCATCTTATGCCACTTGTCCCTTGGGTCCAATAGCCTTTTGGGCTATTTTGTCCCTTTCCTTTTAAATCATATTTAAAAGTCCATTCCAATATTCTATATGTCAATATTAATTCCATAATTAATCTTTTAATTATAATTTAACTATTAAATTATAATTATAGTCTTACTTAATTGACCCGTTCAAACTATTTGACTTTGGTCAATTGCTCCGGTCAACATGTTGACTTTTTACCGTTGACTTTGACATTTGATTATCAACCATTGACTTGTGTCTCCTCATTTGTATCTCTAATCACATTCTTTGGGTGTGTAGATCCATAGGTTCCCTTTAGTAAGGTAGTGGGTTGACTCAACTCCTCAGAGATGATATACGAATTAAATTCCACAATTTAATTCTTCCTATTTGTAGGGGTCTTTTTTTTCCGGCAGCTACTACGGGCCTGGGCTGCCGTAAATAGCAAAATGGATGAAATTGCCCCTTGAGCCTGAGTTCAGAGATCAAGCCCCAAGAATGCTTCAAAAGGACAGTAAGGCCTTAGGAAACACCTTGGTTACCTTCACCAACAAAAATAACAACAGCTTACAGATAAATTCTTGGCTTAGCATGAGAAGCTTGTGGCATGGGAGCAAAATCGACATGAGTTTAGCACCGAAGAGAAAACTGAGTGTTCTTGGGAGAAAAAGGGGTATTAAGGTAGGAGATGGAGAGTTTGCAAAGAGGTTTGGCTGAGAAAGGAGGGAAGGAAAGGAAAAGATGGCTTGGGCGCTATTTCCGGCAGCTCGACAGTGACTCTGTCAAATGTCAGAATAGCATGCCAAAGGGGAAAGCTGAGGGAGGAGATGAACTAAGCACGAAAATTGCTGGGTTTTGCATGCAAGAGAGGAAGCTTGCTCTCTGGTTGTGTGTTGTTCTTTGTTGGGTAGAAGAGGCCCTATTTATAGGCGCTGGAAGCCATCTGTTTCCAAGAAACCCTAATGACTTCCTTCCTATTTTTCCAAGCTTTTCCCTTCCTTTCTCTCCTCATCCTTTCAATCATCTTCTTGTGGTGAAATCTACTCTGCTCCTCTGCATAAAATCAGGGATTTTGGGAGCTCAAGGCCCCCTTTCCCGCGACTGCCTCTGTGAAGAATTCCTATTTTCATCCCCCTCCTTTTTCTTCTTTTCTCCTCTTTCCATGGCCAGATCTGATAAAGAAAAGAAATGGCTATGTATGCTGGTTCGAAAAGTGGTATCCTTCCCTGCGCACCAATATCCCTTGGTCCTTTGGATGTTGTAGCTTGGAACTTGTTCCTTCCTGCGCTGAAGCCTCTCAGTAGCTCTGCGCACATGGTCCTCCCAATTTCCTTCATGGCTTTTTGCTTCAGCCAAGTGCTGGAGTTTTGCAGCTCTTCTATTGTAATTGTATGGGCCAAGTTGGTTTATTGAGTAAGTGGGCTATCTCTTTCAAGCATTGGGCTTTTTATGGTTGAGTCAATAGGCTATTTTGGTTGGGGTATTTTGGTTAGGATATTTTGGTTGGGATATTTTCTCTTTGTGCTCACCCACATGTTTGGGCCTAAGAAATGGGCCTGAGTTCCGAGGCTCCCAAGCAACCCCGGGACTTCCATTTCTTGGCCCATCAATGGGCCTCATGTCAACTTATTACCATCCATACCACAACCCACCCAAGCAAGCCCCAGGCATCTTGCGTGGCTTGGGCCCACTTAAGCTTGTAGCGTGGCGTGTTGCTTATTTGCTTGGCGTGGCATGTGTGCAAGCGCATATGACGAACTTTCACGTGCCCAAATCGAGTTTCTTCTCGGTAAGGTATTGCATTGGGCCGAGAATTTATTTGGGCCGAACCGTGACTTTTTTGGGCCTCAACACTATTAATAAAGGTTAATTGAAACCTTTTAGGACATCCACAAACCATGGTTGTCGCCTGCAGCAAGTCACGGTTATCCGAGTTAAATGAGACGTTGTGAAAGAACCTATTCAAATTGGAATGACCATGCAATTGAATCCTTCTCTTATGTCAATACTCCTTATTCACATTATTAGATCATGGAATCCGATTGTCAATATCTTAATGTGAATCATTCCTTTTATATGATTATCCTGGTAAGATTCGAAGACTTCTTCTTTCAAGTCTTATCTACTACTTTGTGCAGAGATTTGACCAATCATATCTTGGAGTATTCTCTCTTCTTTAGTAAGAGTAGAGATTCCTTGTTGTACATTCATTTGCTTCCATGACTCTGTTGAGAATCCTGATGAGCACCTTTAAGCTATGCCTAATTCAGCATGACCGTACAGTGACCTCAAAGATTAACAACATAGCCACAAAACATCTATGATGCCTCAGGTCTAAGGATTAGTTTGCACCATTTCAATTTATGAGTTCTAGCTTGACATTTGAGTAAAAACTTCCATGTTGTAACTCATGTGTTGGATCGCATTCAGTGTACTTGTTCTTCTACAAGCACCTACACACATATCGATGTGTCTCCACACTTAATGACTTGAGACCTTGCCATTCCCTACATATAGAGACGATATTGTGTGTACTGGTCTTTGCGGAATATTGATGCCCAATCAATATTCCTATGACCAGGAACATATTCAGGATTTAGGGATGATGAGAAGTCTACATGTATGCAATCTCATTACATAGCTCTCATATCCACTTGTGTATTCCTTGGACTATGGTTGTTCTACATATTGAAAGATAATATAGGATGATTTAATGCATAAAACAACTTTTCTTGCCCATTGATAACATAATGTGTTTTTTTATTTATCAAAGATGTCCTTAACTCTAACTATTACATAATTAGTTGGCTTTAAGGGCATATTTCTAACATTAACTTATAAGCATAATGAATAAGAACAAGAACCATAATTGAAACTTGAAAACCAATCAAATTTGAAAATTTAAAATAAGAAATTACATGATAATGAAAAAGAAAGTACAACTAAGAAAAACATAAAGGAAAATTTAGCCAAAGGGTTTTGTTACAACAATTGAGAACTTAAAAGAAAAAATGAAGAGAATTTGAGGGAGAGAAGGGGGAGGTGTTTGAGAGCTTAGAGAATTTGATGAAGAGAAGGGAGATGTGTTTGAGAACTTAGAGAATTTGATGAAGAGAAGGGAGAGATGTTTGAGAGCTTAGAGAATTTGATGAAGAGAAGGGAGATGTGTTTGAGAACTTAGAGAATTTGATGAAGAGAATGGTAAGGAGCTCTAAAGAGGTGTTTGACTTGAGGGTGTGTTTGAAAGCTTGGGGAACCTCACTATTTATAGGCCTAAGGGAAGTAAAAATTTGAATTGAGTATTGCTTTTACCTACAACACCCACTTCACCAACTTTACCTAACTTCCCCACAAAAAACAATTAGCTCAAGCATAGGTCATGCATGAGAATGCATTGCAGTCTTCTTGTAGGCTCGTTTGGGCTTGTTCCTTCATCGATAAAATTCTGGAAAAATATGGTTCTTGAAGCTCTTTGTCTTATCTTTCCAACTATATGCAGCCTAGCTCAAGGAAAAATTGGAAAGGCCTTCCAATATCATGTTTGGCACAGTAACATAGACGCTGCCGAATTTCACCTTAAGATACCAAGACTTGCATAACTTCCTCTAGAAGACTCGGAATCATGAACCGTAAAATACTTCAGGATCTAGACTCCCTCATCTTGTTCTTCCTGAGCACGTACTATCCAATTCGTGAATTTGACTGATCTGCAAACACAATTTTGAGCTAACTTGACTCCAGAATGCATTAAATGAGTCCCAAAGATTAACAACATAGCCACAAAACATCTATGATGCCTCATGTCTAAGGATTTGTTTGTACCATTGCAATTTATGAGTTCTAGCTTGACATGTGAGTAAAGACTTCCATGCTGTAACTCATGTGTTGGATCGCGTTCAGTGTACTTGTTCTTCTACAAGCACCTATACACATATCGATGTGTCTCCACACTTAATGACTTGAGACCTTGCCATTCCCTACATATAGAGAGGATACTGTGTGTACTGGTCTTTGCGGAATATTGACGCCCAATCAATATTCCTATGACTAGGAACATATTCAGGATTTAGGGATGATGAGAAGTCTCCATGTATGGAATCTCATTACATAACTCTCATAACCACTTGTGTATTCCTTGGACTATGGTTGTTCTACATATTTCTAATAGTCCCTTCGTAAGGTGACATGAAATGATGCTCCAGAATCCACTATCCAGCATGTATCTTGAGAGGACAAATTAATGAAGCCATCACCACATAGAATAATTACACCTCATTTCCACTAGAGGTAGTTGTGGTCGTGTGCCTGGCATCGCTCTTTTCATTACCTCTATCTTTCTCTCATTTAAACAGCTTGCACTCTCTCTTCATGTGGCCTATCCCGCTACAATGGTAACATTCTAGGTCCCTTCTTGTCTGGGACCTCCCTCTCGAGCCATCTCTTGACCTGCCCCTTGACTTGTCTAGCATGTGGAATTTTCTATATCTGGTTCTTCCACGATACTCTGAGACGAGGGCTTCTGACTCGGCTACTACACCTTATTCTTTCCTCCTTGCTTTTTCATTGAACATGCTATCTTTAACTATGTCCAATGTAAGAACGCCTTGAGGAGCTGAATTGCTTAAGGACACTACTAGTGTATCCTAGCTATCAGGCAAAGAGCTGAGTAACACTAGTGCTTGTAACTCATCATCAAGCACCATCTGCATATTCGTCAATTGGTTGATCAAACCTTGGAAGTCACTAAGATGCTCGGTAACACTTCGAGCATCTTTGTACTTGAGGCTTACCAATTGTCGGATAATTGAGGCTTTATTTTGAGCGGTCTTTCGCTTGTACATAGACGACAATTTTGTCCATAATTTGTATGCATCCGTCTCTTGTGCCACATGGTGGAACACACTTTGATCCACCTATTGTAGGATTTGTCCAATAGTTTTCTATTCAGAATGCTCCATGCATCGTCTGACTTCCCTTCTGGTTTTTGTCCTAGCAATTGAAGGGTCTCATACAAATCCTTGCAGTAAAGGATGTCCTCCATTCCTGTCCTCCAAACGGAGTAATTGGATGCAATCAATTTTAACATTGTTGTTAACAATGATGATGACGACTCCTCCATCTTAAATTACACAAGAATATAATTTTTGAACCGAAGCTCTAATACCACTTGTTAGGAAAGATGGCAAAAAATAAAGAGCCAATAAATAAATTTGGCAGTCCCAGGATTTGACTTTTCCTAGCCTTGTGTAAATAAAATGGGCAAAAATAACTGACAGGACCCGACCAAAATTCCACTTTGGAATCTGAGCCGAACTCTGTGCGTGTCCAACACCTGGCAGGTGCCGGGTACACTTGACCAAATTGCCCTTTTAACTAAGACTCAAAATTCTTTTAAGGTTTGACTTCTGTCGAAAATTCGATAGAGTTTCCCCTGTAATTCGCTCGTTTCCCAAAATTTTCACATGTATAAAACACAATTCTATAATCCCAAACGTTCAACAGACAAAAAAATTTATCCATACTCAATTCAACAGTGGTTCACAACATAAACAATGCATTGGCATTCACCTTATTATAAACGAGAATTAGCGGTAATCCATATTTCGCTCAATTACAATGGGTTACACTAGACCCATTCAAAACATAGTTCAGCAGTTTATTTTGTGGCTGCACCTAGGTTAACCTAGGTTGCCTACGTACCTTTACTGAGGGATCAAGCCACACGTAGTTCTTTCTCTTTGTTTTGTTGACAAGTTACATATTCAACTTTTATGTTTACCTCTTGTTTTGCAAAATCAAATGTCAAAAGAAATTGAAAAGGAAAAGAAAATAATGAGAGGAGAATAACTTTTTAATTGGAAAAGAAACACAAGGAGAAAAAGAACAGGTATATAAAATCAAGTAACGACTTGGTATAAGAAAACTTCACTTAAGAAAATAATCGTGAATTATACAAAATCCCTAAAACTTAGAAAACTCTTAATCATTGTCTCTTAAGTAGGAAAACATATATTAAAACTTTCGCCCATAAATACCCAGATAAAATTGTCAATTTTAGTTTAAACCTCTTAAAACCAAAATACTCTCCACCTAGGCGTACCCCCATTTGTGATCCGTCAATTCCACCAATTTTTCATCAATTCCAATAATGTACCGTCAATTCCATGATTTTCTATTTATTTCCCACATCATACCGTCAATTGCTTGTGTCACATAATGTGACACATCATCGCAGGCCTCGGTAACACAAAGTCAACCCGAGCCGCATTCCTCGCAGAACTTGGGGGACATGTAGTCAGCCTGAGAACGCACATCCTCGCAAAACTCGGGGGACATGTAGTCAACCCGAGAACGCACATCCTCGCTCCACACGATTCAGGCATCCCCGAAACTTGTGGGGCATTTTCATAAAGGATAAACTGTTTCAAAAATAATTGGGGGGTTCTCCCGTGGTGGGTTTGAAAACCATATTCTGAAACTTGTCATAAACTTTCCCTTATTCCACAAATCCATTTTCCAACTCTTATATCAACTTTCCAAAAATCAATTCTCAACTACACTTAAAATATATGCCACATTCTGTTAAGGACTAGTGTCCATGATTCATCATTTTCATGCCGTTGAGTATATATATATATATATTAAATTTAAACATATAATAAGACATTTAATTAATTTCTCATCCACACCAAAATCCAGTTAATAAGCCGTTCTCAACTTTACACAGCCAAACATAGCATAATACCCTTAGAAAGTAAAAGCAATTACCTATAATTCATAAACATTTGAATAATCTAATATCAGCCAGTCATATACTTTGATAATACTCATAATAATAATAATAAATAAATAAATAAACAAGATAAACTTTGAATATCAGAGTAACACCTAAGAATATCATAAAACACTATAACATAAACTCATAATCCGAACATAATCAAAATAGTTCACAAATAGTCAAGCCTCGTTTACACAGTCGTTCTAGCACTTCTCGAAGGGTGAAACTATCTCGGAAGACTCACGGTCAACCAAGGGTCAAACTTTCTATATTGGGTCAACCGGGCCTGCGGGGCTCATGACCTCCATTTCCGATCCTAAAGTTCCTACGGGTTCAACAAGGTTTACTATATCTGTCCTGCAAGTTTGGTCCGAATTGAACGGTCGGATTGCTTACGATCGCATTATTGGATGGTTACCGTTTACCTAAACTTTGAATTATTGAATCGAAGTATCCAGGACTCTGATTCTCGATCCGCGAATTCGTACACGATCCTAGAAGTGCTTAGATCAACATATTTGAAAATGCCATTGATCCAACGGTCCGAACACATCGAACCCTGATAACACCCAATATGCGATAACCATCCGATGGTCAAACGATAACCAATTTCAAATTCGAGCATACCGTCATGCTCGGGACGACATGAGGATTATTTTAGAACCCAAAGACCAGCCACAAAGTGGCCCACGCGCTGTCACACGAGCCGGTAGCGCATGGGTGTCCAAAGCGATTTCGGCGATCGAAAAATCTCCAAACCGCCGGTCAAGACCTATACCTACATGATTAGGACATTGAGTGGAGGAACTTTTGTTCTTAGATCCCGGCCAAAAAGTGGCCAGAAATGGGTGAAAAACGGCCGGAACCGTAGACCCAAAATGAGTGTTTAAATCAATCCCCAAAACTCCAAAATTAAACCAAACTAATTAAATAAGCAAATGGAGCATAATGAGGGAATGAATTTCCATACCTCACTCGATGGATTTGTCCGTCGGAATTGTCGAAAAACGCTAAAACACTGCTGGAAAACCTAACTCTTTTCTAAGCTACGAATCGAGCTCATCTTCAGCGAATTGGATCTGGTCTTGGGTGGGTTTTGTAGAGGAGGACGAGGGGAAGAGATTTCGTGAAGGTTGCGATGGCAACTGGGATGAGATGGCGCCTCCAAAAAACGATGGAAGTGGAAGGAATGAAAAAATAACCAGAAAATCTGGTTATTTCGCAAGGAACAGTAACTGTGAAAAAATAGCCACAGTAACAATTTTTAAAATTCCCACTATGTCCTTTTCGTTTGTAGACCTTTCCTCCTTCGTTACAACTCGGAATTGGGCGTGCCGCATGTCTACGAACTCGTATCGTCAAGCTCTACGCAACAGTACCACCCAAATCCCCAAATTCTTTCCCGAATAAAAAGTCAACTTTAAACCCATTAAAATATCCTCGGGGGTAAAATTGTCTTTTGCTTGAAAAAATTAATAATTAAATATTAATTTAGGATCGGGTTATTACAATAACATTCAATATTTTCCACTATGAAAATAATGGGAATACAATAATAATCTCACCAAATACCGGTGGCTAAACTCTGTCTTGGTTTTTCTCTCAAGAGGATTTTCTTTCTCACACAAGTGAGATTTTCTTATCTCTCAAAACTCTCTAATTTTTGGTTTTCTCTAAGGGATACCTTGAACTGAAAGAAGGCAACTACTTTTATAGCCAACATTCCTAACTAATTGGTGGCCATACATGAAGGAGATTTGTTCTCCTTTTCTCTTCCATTCATTTTCTTCAAATTCTCTCGTCCCTTCTTTAATTTTATTTTACTAGTTATTTTCCTTCTTTTTCTCTCATCCACTAACGAGGGAAATTCATCACTCAAAAGATACGCATAAGTAGAGATATAGGAGCAGGAAAGAAACGAACTGATGCTACCAAAAAAAACAGTAGAGACCATAACTTTAAGCTAATGTCCATTGTGGCTAACAACAATCAAGAGCCTTAGGTAGGGGGAGGGCAAGGGCAGCCGTCTTTGCTCAGAATATGGGTCAGTGAGGATAGGGGTCTGTCGACCCAAACTTCCATGCGCATCCTTGCCTAAGCTAGCGACGCCAAGAAATCAGCCACTTCGTTTGCTGATATGGAAATCCAAGACCGGTTACAAGAATGGAAATATTGATTTATCTCCCTAATTTCAAGGTGGTAGATGGTCCAAGCACCCCTGGCAATGTTACCATTCAAGCTTTGGATGATGCCCCTCAATTAGTAGTGTTGGCACGTTACTTGGCTCAATTTGGTTGCAAAGACTTTCTCCTTAGGCGCATGTCTCAGCAACACAAAACGAGGGTCAATATTTTGTTCATCAAGTACTCCAGATTCTTTCATTGGTCGTAGATCAGAAGAGGCTAGTCTTCTGAAAAAAGAGTCAGATTCCACCACAAAGTTCATGTGCCCCAGGTCATGGGCAGTATTACAGCCGTGGAGGATTGCCAAACCCTCAGCTTCCAGTGCCGAAGATGAAATTGTATGATGAAGTAAGGTTGCAACAAAAGATCTTGTGGAATTCCTTAGGATAACCCCAGTGCTCAAATGGCCACTCTGAGGGTTCCAAGAAGCATCCACATTAATCTTGACGCAACCATTAACTGGTAGGGTCCAGTAAGGGGTGGTTACTGTTGTTGAGGCCCAAAAAAGTCACGAGAAGCCCAAAGTCATTTAAAGCCCAATATAACATATAATGTTGGTCATGCGTTAATCCAAGCTGTATTTTGAGAATTAATTCATTAAATAAATAATAGTGTCCATGCCATGTGAAGCCAATAATATATTTTTCATATGTCAATCACCTATCAAGCTCACATGAACCCAAGTCATGTGGTTTACGGGGCTTGCACGAGGGATTGTGGTGTGGTAGGTTATGAAGGTCCACATGGCCCACAGAAGCTCTTGGATAATGGAGACTTTGGACTAGCTACTTGGGAGCACCAAAGTCCAAGCCCATCACTTAGAGTTCTCCAATGTGGGTAAACAAATGAGATATTTTCCAAGCATTTCCTTTTATCCATAGGAAATAGTCATTTTCCAAATGTCTAGCTTTACCCGTTGGAAATAAGCTTTTTCCAGCACTCCCTATTACCCATTGGAAACAAGCCAATTCCGACACTTCCTTTTACCCGTTGGAAATAGTCAGTTTCCAATGCTTAGCTTTACTTGTTGGAAATAAGAATGTCCCAATGCTCCCTTTTACCCATAGGAAATAGACTAGCTCCAACACTTCTTTTTACCTATTGGAAACCAAAGAGAGCCTTCCCCTTCTTTCTCTTGAAACTCTTAAATCCATAAAGCCTCACCAAGCATAACTCCAAGATTTTCCTTCCTTCCAAGCTATAAACACTATAGCCTTCAAACATCAAGCTTTTCCTCCCATCCTCTTTCTCTTAAAACTCTTAAATCCATAAAGCCTCACCAAGCATAACTCCAAGCTTTCCTTCCTTCCAAGCTATAAACACTATAGCCTTCAAATCTCAAGCTTTTCCTCCCATCTTCCTCTTGAAACTCTTAAATTCTCATAGTCATAGCTACAAACAACAAATTATCAACATCCAAACTCAAGCATATCCAACACCAATCCAAGCACATGCATTCTCATTTGCTAAACTTGTGGGTCTTTAGCTCCCACACTCTAAGCTCTCATGCCAAGCTCATATAATCTCATATCAACATCAGCAACATCAGCAAGTCATCTTTAACTCTTCATCAAGCTGCTGGAAACATCAACAAGTCATCTTCAACTCTTCGTCAAGCTGCCAGAAACATCAGCACAAAACACGCAGCCACTGGAAGAAGAATAGAGTACTCCCTTGGGACTTGCTTCTCCCTCGGGATGCTTTGGGCCTAGTCCTCGCTAACTCAGAAAAAGGGGCAACGAAGGCTTGATCCACCACTCTATGGCGGTCCGAGAATCAACAAGCCCAGACGAGCCTTCCAACGGAAAAAGACCCCAACAACTGTCAAATTCTGATCAGGTGGAGGAAAGTTTAAGCTACTGCGCCGATTGATTAGAAGTTTGGTTACCCCCATATTAATAGCAGAGATAGTCAATTCAGGGGAGGCCCGTTTATGCTCGATCACGGCCTTGCATCTAGCTTTCCAGATGTGCCAGCAATTGAAGGCAATGTAGGTGGCTAGCCACCGACGATTCTTCGCGTTTAGAGTGCTGGTTCGAATCGTTTTGTCTCGCCATTGGTTGGTGGTAGTGATCTCCTGGTTATTGACTCTGTAGTTGAGGTTACCTCCAAATCAGACTCTAGAGACCCAAGGGCACAGGAAGAGCATGTGCTCAATTGTTTCAGGAAGTGTCGAACAGATGTGGCAAAGGGTTATCTGTTATTTTCCTATAGTGCAAGCTCTCAGTCGTTGCTAGGTAGTTTCGCAAAACCTTCCACATAAAGTGTTGGATTTTGGGAGGGGATTGAAGATTACAGATTAACTTCCATAAACCAGTGTAGATTGAGGAAGATCCAGAAAGGCGAGTAGCAGTAGAGGATTGGGATTGAGTATGGGCCTAATGATATCCAGACCTAACAGTGTATATTCTTGATTTTTCATGGGGCCAAATGAGAGGGCTAGAGGAACCCGTGAAAACTTGCCACTGTAGCCCTTGTGAAATTTTGTTACGCCCTTCAATAATGCTTGCCCAAGCCCAGGAGGCTCTACCCCTTTTAGTTGCCTCCAAAAAATTGCCATTAGGAAAATATCTCCCCATGAGGACTTTGACCCAAAGTGCATTGGGTTCATGCAAAATTCTCCAAGTTTGTTTTGCCAGTAAAGCAAGATTGAAATCTTGTAGATTTCTAAACCCCCTTCCTCCCTCCCACTTAGTCATTCCCAGGGATCGCTAGCTAACCCAGTGCATCTTGGTTTCATCTTCCTTTTGACCCCACCAAAACTTAGCCAGCATGGCATCAATCTCTTTACAAACCGAGACAGGCAATTTGAACACATTTATAGGGTACGTTGGGATTGCTTGTGCCATTGCCTTGATCAGGACCTCCCGCCCTGCTTAGGAAAGGAACAATTGGTTCCACCTATAGAGTTTTAGACAAATCATATCTTTAATGAAAGAAAGAGCCGCCGCTTTTGCTCGACCCCACAAGGATGGAAGGCCAAGGTATTTCCCTAGATCTTCGGCAGTCGCCATGTTACCAAATACACACTGGACTTTGCAAAGCTAATGTAAGCATTGAGGAGAGACTTCATATTGCTGTAGTTTTGGCGAGTAGCTTTCAAGAAGAACATCAAGTCATCTGCGAATAATAAATGGGAGAGCACATGGCCATGCTTGCTAATTTGGACGCCTTGCAGATGGTCAGTTTCAATAGCCTCCAAAGTGAGGTGGGAGAGGGCTTCACTTACAAATAAGAATAGATACAAAGAGATTGGGTCACCTTGACGAATCCCTCACGATGGCTAGAAGTGGTTCCCAGTTTGACCGCGTAGGGCAACTGAGAAGGTAACAGTTGTAATGCAGTTCATAATCAGCCGAATCCATCACTCATGAAAACCCATTTTTTCCATCACTGCCTCAAGGAAATCCCACTCCACCCGATTGTACGCTTTATTTATGTCGAGCTTAATAGCCATCTTGAACTTCCTCTTTGCTTTCTTGACAGGACCCGCCCCGAATTCCTCGGAATCCGTGACAAACAATGCGGTTTTTTGACATCATCTTCTCTGAAATAAAGTAAGAGGGGGTGAGACTCTTAATGAAATTTCGGCAGAGTCTCTCCTAAATATGAACTTTACCAAAATTTTCCACCTATGAAAAATAACATAAATAATAGTCCAACTGCCAGCATAGCACACAGATTACACAATAGGCCTCCGACCTTAAATTCAACCCTATACGGGCAATATTAGAGCAGTCTAAGAATCTCTAGTTAAACAACCAAAGTAAAAGTTTTAAAGGAAATGGACAACAAGTGTCCTACAATTAAGTTGAGGCACGAGAAGAGGAAGGCTCGGCTTGGTTGTTCGGATGACGTCAAGTAGTGCCTGGGGGAAGCAAAACAGAAAATTGTGAGTGGACAAAAACAAGGTTTTAACATAAATGAAAACAAAATACTAACCCCACCGTTTTGGAAAGCGATGCCAAACATGCAACGAAAACCATTTATATACATAATCATGGTATCCCATAATCCCGATGTAGCATATAACACAAACTCAAACTGGACCTTTTTCCCTTCCCAGACCACTCTCTTCCAAAATGCATGCCCATAGGCATAGTGATCGGTGCATAAATTACATATCATTTTGTACCATTTTAGCTTATGATTTGGTTTTGTTTTTGAGTTAAACTTGTGCTTTTAATTTGTTTTGTGTTTGTTTCAGTGTTTTAAGTTTGAGACTCAATAAATGCATTTTGGAGACAAGTTAGCTCAAAACGGTGTCTGCAGATCAGTCAACTTCACGGATTAGACTGTACTTACTCAAGAAGAACCAGATGATGAGCCATATATCATTGGAGAGATACGGAAGTCTAGTTTCTGTAGAATTTTGCGGTTCATGATTCCGAGTCTTCTAGAGAAAGTTATACATGTTTTGGCAACTTAAGGTCAAATTCGGCAGCATCTGCGTTACTGGGCCAAAAATCACAGTTGAAGGCCTTCCCGATTTTTCCTTGAGTTGGGCTGCATATGCTTGGAAAGATAAGACAAAGAGCTTCAAGATCCATATTTTTCCAGATTTTTCAGATTGGAGCCACAAGCCCAAAACGAGCCCACAAGCTGGCTGCAATGCATTGTCATGCATGACATATGCATGACGAAGTGTTGTTGATTGTGGGAAAGTTTGGTGAAGCATATTCAATACCTATTTTGAGTGGAATTTTGCAGCAGCCAAAAGATGATGAAGTGGGAGCTGAACACTAAGCCTAAAGACAAGAGGAATTGTTTTCAAATGCAATTGTGTGTTAGGTTAAGTTGGTGAATTAAGTGTAGTGTGTTAGGTGAAGTTAGTGTGTTTAGATAATTCAATTGTATAATTCAGATTTTCAACTTCCTTAGGCCTATAAATAGTGAGGTTTCCTAAGCTTGTAAACACACCCCAAGGGGGGGAGCTCTCAAACACTTCTCTAGAGCTCCCCTCCCTTCTCTCCCTCAAATTCTCTTAAAGCTCTCAAGTACTTCTCTAGAGCTCTCTTCCCTTATCTCCCTCAAATTCTCTTAGTTTCCCTTTGTAGTTCTCAATTGTTGTAATATGATCCTTTTACTAAATCTTCAAACACTTCCCAAACACTTCTACATTCTCTTCCCAAAGTCTCCATGTTCTTAAACACTTCTCCCATTCATTCACCAAATTCTCTAAGTTCTCAAACACTTCCCAAACACTTCTCTATTCTCTTCCAAACATTCTCCAAACCCTAAACACATGTCTCTTCCCTTTCAAAGTTCTCCATGCTCTCAAACATCTCTCTACTTTCTTCTCCAAAAGTCTCCTTGTTCCCAAACACTTCTCCCTTCTCTTCCAAAATCCTCCAAGTTCTCAAACACTCATCCCTTCTCTTTCTCAAACACCTTCTCATTCCTTCATCAAATTCTCAAACACCACTTTCTTCTCTTCAAAAGTCTCCATGTCTCAAACACTTCACAAACACCTTTCTCTCCCTTCCCTAAGTTCTCAAATTCTCCAAGTTCACAAAATCCTCAAGCTTCCCAAACACCTTCCTTTCCCTTCCAAATTCCCAATGTTCTCAAACCTTCTCTTCCAAAAACCTCCAAGTTTCCAAACACTTTCTTCATCAAATTCTCCAAACTCTTTCTCAAACAATTCTCTACTTCTACTTTCTTCTTCAAAAAGCCTCCATGTCCTCAAACACTTTTCCCAAACACTTCTCCTTTCTTCCTCAAAGTTCTCTTAGTTTCCTTAATGTTTTCTTAGTTGTAATTTATTTTTCTTGTAATGTACATTCTTTCTTCTTGTTTTGTTCTTTTGTTTTTATTTCTGTTTTGTGTCGGAAACTAAATTGGATCATTCAATCACCAATCCCTGTGGAATCGACCTCGCACTTACACATGCTATACTACCCAACGGCTCGTGCACTTGCGAGTATCACAAGTTGAGGATACAGTTGAACCCATTTTGGTACAGCTGAATCTACGCAACAAGTTTTTGGCGCCGTTGCCGGGGATCGGTAACATTGTTTGATTCTATTTGGTTTCCCTACTTTTTATTTATTTTTATCTTTATCATAACTGGACAGTTTCATGTTTTAAAGTTAATGACGTTAATTGAAAAGTTGTGTTTGTAGTCCAACGGACAAGGACAATTGCCTGACAAGCAAGAGAACTGGGTTTGAGTCCCAGCTTACACAACACAAAAAGAAAAGGGTTCAAGTAGCATGTTGATTATTTCTAGTTTATGGTTTCATTCACTTGCTCTTAATGAAATATCTTGTTCAAGTTTACATAAACACCATATGACTCTTAGACTGATTAGTGAATGAATGGGTAGATATTGAAGACAAACACCATGTTTAAATTCTACTTGGTTCTCTATTGTTCTTCTTGTTCTTAATGGGTTCGGAATTTGTGTTTAGACTAAACACCATAGCTAAATGCTTTTTCTGAATACTTGATTAAAACCACACACCATATGGATAATCATATTTGAGAAAGAACGAACTCCATAAGCTAGTTTGATTAACTTTGATACTTATTACTTTGAAGCATGAAATTAGATATGTGTTGATTTTCCCTTTCCATTTTAGTTTTTATTTCCTAATCCTTTAATTCTGTTTCAAGTTTTCTGTGTTTGTTTTAGCAAGTAATGTCAGCTTAATAAAAATGGAGAGAGATGGCAACCTCAATCATAAGAATGGGGAGTGTGGAGTAGAGGGAGAAGTCGCGACCTCCAAATGCATCCATGCTCGACCTAATCGCTTCAAGGGGGAGCATTTCGATCCTTTCTCTTTACTTGTTTTGTTTAGTAATTTTAAATTTCTGTTTCTTTTTTAAAACAAAAAATTAAAAATTAAAAATTAAAAAATTTAAAAAAAGATTTTTCATATAAATTGACTTTTGGTCATTCATGAGTTGCTTATATATTTGTGTGTTTTAAAAAAAATGAAATTTGAGTTTTTATTTATTTATCCTTGTAAAATTGCATTTTGGAACTTCTGTGTTTTCTTTTATTTTTATTTTTATTTTTGTTTTGTTAGGCTAGTTTATTTATTTACGTGGTGTGGTTAGTTAGTTTATTTCTGAGTGTTAAAAACACATTTTTATTTCACTTCAAACATTACAAACAAAGAAAAAAAAAAGTAAAAAAAAACCAAAAAAAAAACAAAAAACAAAAAAACAAAAAACAAAAATATTCAAGTAAATTAAAAATAAAAACAACTTCTTCATCTTCATCTTCATCTTCATGGCATGCCTCTATTTTCTCTTACTTGCAGAATCTGCAGCAGCTCCACATGGTCCTCATTTTTTCTCTGCAGTGCTTCCACGTGCTGATTGGCACAGTAGAGCCGCTTCTGCAAGTCCGCCACCATAGCCTTCAGGGAAGCTATTTCCTCACTCATCGCGGCACACTCCCGTGTCCTCGCCAGTAATCGCATGCCCAAATTAGTAGCCGAGACCGCGTGGAGCACAGTTAAGTTGTGGGACTCCTCCACCGCTGCCTTGTCAGACCTCTTTGCCACGTGCAGATGATCTGTCGGTGTGAGCTTGCTGCCAATCATGCCTTCCAGCAGCGCTGCTCTGTTCGGCATTGCCTCAGAAAAGTTTGGTATTATCTCAGCAAAGTTTGAGGCCGTACCGTGATGATATGTGGAGTTTGGGAAGACATGGTTTGGAGGAGCCCTTATCTGCGCATTCGGTGGCGCAAGGGACAATTCAAGGTTGAGATCATCAAGGTGAGTGCATGACGATGCCATTGTTTTTGGATTTTTTTGATGTTTTTCTCTGAATTTGCAGGAAGAAATGTGGGGTGCTCTTTTACTTCACCGAGATGTGTTTAAATAGACTTATGCAGACGAAGGAGCCGAAAGCACTTCGGATCTCGAGGGTGCTATCCTGTGCTCTTTTCTCTCGGATCCCTTCATTTCTGGCGCAAATTGCGAGCACGTTTTTTTTTAAAAAGGGAGCATGCTTACACTTTCACTTACTTTTGCCTCCCTGTTTTCTGATGTTTGTGTTTTTGCTTTTTCAGTTTTTATTTTATTTTATTTTATTTTATTTTATTTTCAATTATTTTCTTCTTGTTTGACCTTTTATTTTATTTTTCTTTATTCATTGTTTTTCTTTTTAATTTAAAATTAACTTGTTTTCTTCTTGTTTGACAGGTTTCTTAAGAATTTAGTTGGAAGAAGAGACAAAATTAAAGATGCGTCTTGGACACCTGGTGCAAGAATCCCAACTCTTCTTTTAAATTCTTGTTTGAATTG
>NW_018921439.1:511532-541073 GCF_002207925.1 Prunus avium
AGGCTCGCTTCCACATTTTAGACCACTTATCAAACAAAAATCCTTTACACTGAATTGAGCAACGTTGGACCCTATTGCATAACTAAGGCCCATCATGTCCTTCACACCAAGTCCTCCGACTCGCCGGAGTGCCAGACCACGCACAATTTGACCACTAAATGCAATTTTATGGAGTCCCAATAGGTGCCCAAAACAGCTCTCTCTAAATCTTTCCATAAGCGACTCACTGAAATGCGCCCCAAAATTACACAGGACTGTTTGCTACAAACACTATTTTCAACACATTACATAATTGATACCTACTAACAGAATCTTCAACATATCAAGTTACAAAACTGATACACTATTTTCAACACATTAAGATACATAATTTCACCTACAAACACTAATTTCAACAAATTCAGATACAAAATTGATACCTACTACAAGATGCATTGCTCCTTATGCATCCCAAATCATCTCATATTCAGAGTTAAGATTCAATTTTCTCTTATGCGTTCTACTTCAACTGGTACTTATTATTATTTGTTTGCCAAGCCCCATTAAATCCCTAAAATTATGCCCAACACTCACACCACTACATGCCCAAAGCAGGATTACAATGAGGAACAGATGAAGATTCCTCGAATTTTACGAAAACACAACAAACAACCAGAATGCAAACAAAAATATGAACTACAACACAGAACACAAATTACTCAGGCCAATTTATATTTTTGCAAACACTTCGTACAGAGACAGCCTACTCTTACCCAGAAAATCAAAGCCCTCAAATCCTCCCTAAAGTCATAAACCAATTTCAATTAAGTTAATGCAGTATAACATGCAAACTTTAATATCAAAGACAGGGAGGAAATTCGACAGAAACGTACCGATTCAGACGTTCAGATCAGAATTACTCGATCACGGAAGTTCTGCCACAACAGAAGAGCAAGTCAAAAAGAAACAGTACACAAAGGAGTTTCTGTGAGAAGAGATGACGAATAGAGAACTTGATGTCTGGTAGGTATTTGGGTGTTATGACTAGGGTTCATTCATCACTCCATTGACAAGAAAGGCGCCACTGTCAGGAATAAGAAAGGCGCGATTTTTTCGAACCAGGCGCGACCTGACACCTCTGCTAAGGGGAAACTGCAGCCTACTCTAATGTACCGTAAGCTCGCTTTTTCTCTTCTACCGTTCAGATGCATTTCAATGGCTGCGATTTATTCTTATATAATGTTCTCACATAAGCGTTCTCACCTGATCCGAATGCTGCGAATTTGGCCGAAAAAAAGAGAGAAGAAAAAGCTTGATGCGAATTGATTTAAATGAGAGAGGCCCAGTGACTTGATTGGTCCGGTACAAGTTTGTAACCCAAGTGATGGAGTTTATATAAAGAAAAATGCCTCTCCATGCATCTTCTAAAACAATTACATGGGCCAACCCCTCAAGCATAATTACACGGGCCCACCTCTCAAGCCCAAAGTCAATAGACCCAAAATAGCAAAATATGAATTTCTCTATTGGTCATTATTTATGAGAAAATAGAAAAATTGGATTTGGAGGGAAACGAAAGGAGAAGAAAATGCCGGTGGCAAGACCTGAAACATCTGATTCCAGAGTCATTGCTCACGTAGATTGTAGACATGGACTGCTTCCACGTTCAAGGTCTCTTTCTCTTTTTCTTTCTCTATGTTCTCTCTCGGTGTGTCTGTAATTGTATTTGTTTTGTGAGTTGGTTAGTTAGGGTTTGGAAATGAGTAGAACAAGTTTGAAAGATACTCTTTTTAATGTGAATTATTGATTTATGTAGACTTTTGAAATTGTAGAGGCTGCAAAAAATTAGTAGACAACGATCTCTAGACATACTGGAGTATTTTTTTAATCTTATTTTAAATAAAAAGGAGAAATTACCTAGTAGTTTGTCAGTAAGGAATTTACCTGGTAGCTTCACATAAATCTGATGGAAATCCAAGAGACAACAACTACTTTAAGTGAATAAACTTGTTATTGTTGAACTCTTTGGCTTATGGAAAATGCTTTCCACATACTGCCCTGGTCATATTTTGAAAAACCAAGACATTCTTTCATAATCGATTCCTTCAATTATAAAACTTCCACATTATTCCGGAATTGTCAATGGATTTGTCATATAATCATTAACACCGTTGGAAGAATTTTTATCTTCTTACTCCCCCCATGATTGCTATATCTTGGACTTGTATTTATGCAAAGTTTGCTTTATTTTATAGTGAAGCAAAGGAAACAACCAGATTTAAGGGGCTTACCAACAGCTTTGGTACTGTTGATGCTCAGAAATGGTCGTATACTTTTGGGCCCAACTTCACGATGATGTCACCTTCGGCCCTGTGTGATCTTCGATAGAGTGGTGATCTGCAAAACAAAGAGTGTGCGGTAAGACCTTTGGCACCGACCGAAGGCTCTCCGATACTTAAGTTAGTCTTGTCAAATGAGCTGTATGTTAGATAAAAAATGTAATAAAGTAATTAAAAATTCACCCAACATAATCTCACTCTTATTTACAAATAAGAGTTTTTGTTATTAATTGAGTACAACCCATTCAAGATGAAAATATCTCTTAATTATAATCTCTTTAGAAAAAGAACACCGTTTGATTCCAATATGAAGAATGAAATAAATAATGGGATTTTATTTGATGTTATGGCTGCATCCAGGGAACCCTAGACTGCCTACATACCCTCTTTTTGGGGATCAAGTCTTTTGTAGTTCTCTTGAATATATATTTTTAACAAGGGATTTCGAAGAGCGGATGACTCCTTGAAAGAATTTTATGGTGTGGAATTTGGATGAATGTGGTTGGACCAGGGATTCAATTTGATTTTGTGGTTGGAAAGCCTTTCAAAAATTGAGATGTGGGGTGGTTTATTGCTTGACTTAGTTTCATCAAACAAAGATTTTTCAAAGTTAGTCAAAACTACTGATTCGTCTCTTTCTGTCCTTGGACCTTTTACCTTGAGCATGCCATTTTCTTGTTTTACTAAGACCTCAATGCAGTTCTTTCTGACTTTGCCTTTTTTGGATTTTATCTTCAGTGGAGTTGAAGATGATGCCCTCATCAACCTATTTCCTTCAAAGAACACAACACAGTTACGTCGGCTATTGTTCTTCTTTGAAATAATTGGATTTCCATTAAAGACAATGTGATTATGCCGATTGTTGTTCTTCATTAAAACAGTTGAGACTATCATACTTCCCCCTGGGATTGAATAGTTAATCCTGCGTAGTGGCTGTATGTACGTTGTGTTGTGAATTAATACTAACTCACTTCCCTTTAGGACCTTGTTGTTGATGAACTTTGTGACAAACTCAATGATGGATGAGTCTTACACTCACACAGAAATTTAACCAAATAGAAATGACACAAGTGTTTATAGAGGTTCAGCAAAGTGCCTACTTCCTCTTTGGTGATCTCCTTGAGAACTTTCACTAATGAAGATAGATTACAACTTTGGTTTACAAAGAAGGAAACCCCCTTAGAACTCTACCCTCACAATCTGTTTCTCTCTCACCCTTGCTCAACAACTTGATACACTTAGAGAACTCTCTTGCTCTCCCCTTGGTATTTTCTGAACTTACAAGTTTCCAGCTTCTATACAATTCTCTATACTTTGCACAGACTTATGCACTTAACAACTTAATGTTCTCTTGCTTCCTCTTCCCTCTTATATAGGCCTTTGGACTCCAAGATAAGGTATCATTAAGTTCTGCACGTTCTTGCTTTAGTTACACAACTTTAGACACCTGTTCTTGGCAGCTCACAAAGCAAGGGAACAATGGATGATAGCTGCCATATATCTCTTGAACCAAGAGAGTATTCACTCATTGAAGCAAGTCATCAATTTGCCAAAGTGTTCTCCCCATCTTTCCAGCTGCTTGCCACCTTCTAATATCTCAGAATTGATCAGAAATATCCTTGCAAGTCGATAGAAAGTGATAGCACACAAAGGAAGACTTGAAAACGCGTAGAAACTGAAACAGCAAAAGTCGGGGCGACCGGTCGCCAGGAATATGCGACCGGTCGCTTTGCCTCAGAGTCTCCAGACTTCGATTTTCTTCTCTGAACCGACCGGTCGCTTATAACATGCGACCGGTCGCTTTGGCACTGAGTCAAACTTTGCAACCTGCTGGAAAACGACCGGTCGCTGGTCTTTAATTTTGTATCCTTTTAATTGAGCCATTTTTCTCAACACGTTGTCATGAGCGTCTCAATTGTATTTTGAACTGACATCAGTGCTTTTTGACCTGGCTTTTTTCGGTCATTTGGTGAGTATTTGAAGGCTGTCTTTGAACTTGAAGTCTTTTCTTTATTTAGGAAAATAGAAGCATTGTGTATTTTGATTGGTTTTGTTGACCCTGATGCTCCTCCTGTTTTTATGCTCAGCTCTTACTTATACACTCAATTTTATTTTTTCCACCGAGAAAGGTTATCAAGGCAAGGTTATCAGGTACACAAGAGGGATTAAGTTTAGAGTCTAATTCACTCTCTTTTATTGAGATTTATTACGAAATTATTTACACTGTACTTGGTCCTGTTTCAGGATGATAACAATTTTTTCTAGTTTATGCGCGTATGATTTACTCTCTTTTATGATTATGGTGTTTCTTCAAAATCAATTGTTTTTGGATTTTCTTTGAAAACTCTAAAGAAACAGTAGGGCCGGCCCTAAGATTTTTAAGGCCTAGGAAAGATCATTTGATGTTCTAAAAATTGGGACCCTCCCTTAAGATAGGGCCGAGGGTCGCACTGATTGCCCTGGCTCAGGGCCAAGGTTGAGAAACATCTGCAGTTTTGTTCCTAATAAAATTTTAAACATGAACCTAGTTTTATATCCCAAACCATATTTATGAGTTTATGTTATTATTTAAAGAAAATTTGGTTACAAGTATACAAAAAAGTTTTTTAATGGGCTAGTTTTGTTTTGGACTTAGTCATATGTTTTTAAATTTTTGTTAGCTTGAGGTCAATGGGTCTTCACAAGTATACAAGAGGAGGGCGATGAGATGTGCATAGAGGTGTCAAACGGATCAGGCCGGCCCAATACGACACTCGCATGGCCCGTTGAATTAAGGCCCGACAAGGCACGACTAGTATCCTTGGGCTGTGCTAGGACAAGGATATTAGGCTCAATGGGCCATGCCGGTCCGTTGCCCATTGAGGGCCGTGTCAGCCGAAAACCCAACTGGCCAGCCTGTTTACAACCCATTTATTAAATTACATTTGTTTTAGAGAAAAATAATGCAGAGTATTATTACATTTATATCTTAAATTCAAATCTATTTCTTTGTATTAAAATGTAATTGTTTTTTGTATATATAAAATAATGATTTTGTTTTTCAAATTTTAAATTTTAAAATCCATGCAATAATCTAGTCAATTTCTATTCAAATATACTTTAAAGAAAGTTAATGGCCACTTTTTTCAACAAATAATAAATCTTGTTAGTATATACATAATTGTAAAAAAGATTTAAATGAAGTAGTAAAAAAATACCAAAAAAAAAAAAAGCAATATATTAGTCAAATGGTGTGGCCCATCTCGGCCGGTTAAGTGGCCTAGCACGAGCACGGCCTGAGCCCATAGGCTTGGGCGGGGATTGATGATTTTCATAAATGGACGGGCACAACATAGCCCGTTTATTAAATGAGCCAACTCTATACGGGTTGGGCTGGCTTGTTTGACACCTCTAGATGCGCATGACAAGAGTGGAAAGAGGTATCGAACACGATGACGGCGACTGAGCACGAGAAGATGACTGAGCGCAACTGGTTGCGAGAGAGAGGGCGACGACAACTGATCGCAAGGAGGCGGCTGAAATGTATCTATATAAATATTGCATTATCTCCTTTCAAATAAAAGCCCTTACATTAGTCCAATCTAACCTGGTATTGAGTGATATGCTACTGAAGCACTAAAAATTCACATAGAAGCGCAGCGGGACACTCCAATAAATATACTGGCCAAAAAAATTCCCTTTAGTCACTGTAAAGAGGGCATCAAATTAAATAAATGATAAATATGTCTTTGGCAATGACAGCATATCTGTCAGGCTCTGAAGGTTCCTCTATCTAATTATCTTCTTCAGTCCCTACAACACAAGGACGATATTGCTCAACAATGCGCAGTTGCTCATCAATGAGAACAGAAGAAGTAATTGAAATCAGTTATGATTAATGTGCTAGTATTGCTCAATCAGAACAATGGAGATCACTTACAGCTTCTGGATGGTTGACTGCAAATTCAATTGCAACAACAGCAACAAGGCTTGTTCCAACCAATAGCATTGACTTTTTTACGTAGGATTTCCAAAAGCTGCTGTGAATATGAACAAATCATTGCTAGTTTCATCAAAAGAAGGCTCCAAGAAACAAATTGTGGAGACCCAAGATCACTTGACACCGGGGGCAAGTCCCAAGTCTTTAATCGTTTGGAGACCATACACGGGGCCAATCACTCGTGCAAGGGCTCGAGCTTTATCACTTCAGTCTCCTGAGACAATACCTTCCAAAGGAACAAGTCAGATTGTCAAGAACAATTAATAACCCAATTCCAAGGGTTTTACATAAATGAAGAAAGTGAAAGGTTCGAAAATATGCCTGTCATGATGACCGGTACAACAAGTGCAGACGAACAACTTCTTGAGATGCAAAGGAAGCTTGTTGAAAGGGAAGCAGATGTGGCAGCGCTAACAGCTCAATTAGCCACCAAAGTTACAGTAGATAGCGAAAAGAAAGATGAAGAAAGAAAGGAGGAAGAGATGGGAGAGAGTTCTAATAGCCAAATAACTCATCAAGACATAAAGACTTCAATTGCAGAAGGAATCCGCGAATTCCAGATGTCTATATCACCACCTATTCTTGGAAACCGAAAGCCTTATCCGGCTCATTATGATGCATTGCCTTTTCCCAAGGGTTATCAAAAGCCGACCTTCTATAAGTTTGATGGGATGAGCAGCTCTCCACATGAACATTTAGCTCATTTTTCCTCTGCATGTGGAGAAACTTCACAATCAGACGCTATGTTAATAAGGCAATTCGTTCAATCCCTCAAAGGGTCTGCTTTCACATGGTATACTCAGTTACCACCTGGGTTCATTGAAACCTGGGACAACATGCAGAAGGTTTTTCACGCACAATTTGTCAGCTCAAAGAAAAAGGTTTCACTCATAGATCTGGCCAAAACCACGCAAAAACTTGGAGAGAGTGCAAATGATTTTATTATGAGATGGAGGAGTCTTAATCTCCAATGTACTGAAAAAATTACCGAGCAGTGCGCGGTGCAAATGTGTTATAACAAACTCCTACCAGAATTGCAACGTTTGTCGCAATAGCAGAGCCCCAATCATTCGATACATTGGTGTCAAAGACGAACAATGTTGAAATACAAATTGCTCGTCAAAAGACAACAACAAAAATCCAGGTTGGGGAAAAGAAAAATGAAGGCAAGAAAATATTCAAGAAAGGGGAGTCAAAGGCTACTTTTGTCAAAACGGACAAGAAAAATGACAGAGGAAAAGGGAAAGAAGAAACGAGGAGACTCACTCTTAAAGAAAGGAAGGAAGTCAAGTATACATTTGACGATGAGGATGTTGAAACTATCTTGGATGAGCTCCTCGTAACCAAAGCAATCAAACTTCCAGAACCAAAGCGCCTTGCAGAAGTTGATAAGACTAATGATTCTAAATATTGCAGGTACCATAGATTGCTATGTGCTTAAAAACGTAATTCAAGAAAAAATCAACAATCATGAGATAGAGGTGGATTCATCTTCAAAGCAGCAAACTACAAAATCTACATGATTGAGGGTGAACTTATTCCTTGTGTTTCCTTGCCAGAAGGAGCCATTCCCGTAGGATTCCTTGTTGACAATGAGGTTACAGTTGTTCATGCATACCCCGATATGCCTCATCCTGGAAATCCTAATGTTCCTACCTTGTATGACCTTATTGTTGTGAATTAGAATGACTAACTCACTGCCCTTAAAGATCTTGTTGTTGATGGACTTTAGACAAAGAACTCAATGATGGATGAGTCTTACACACACACACAGAAATTAACCAAGCACAAATGACACAAGTGTTTATAGAGGTTCAGCAAATTGCCTACATCCTCTTTGGTGATCACCTTGAGAAATTTCACTAATGAAGATAGGTTACAACTTTGGTTTACAAAAGGAAACCCCCTTAGAACACTACCCTCACAATCTGTTTCTCTCACACCCTTGCTCAACACCTTGATACACTTAGAGAACTCTCTTGCTCTCCCCTTGGCTTTTCTGAAACTCTCACTAGAAACTATCAACTCCAGCTTCTGCCACTACCTATATTCAACATGCTTTCTCCCTTGTGTTATCTTACTTCATCCCATTACCTACACAGGCCAATGGACAAGAGATAGGATATCTGATTGTCCTCCACGTTCTTTCCTTTTAGTCACCACTTAGACTAAGGGTCAGATCAGGTAGGTAATACAATCCCACTCAGCCACCTCCATTAAACCAGAAAATGGAGAGGAGATTAATCAAAATAGGATAACCAATTAGCCATGAGTGCTCTCCCAACTATCCAGCAGGTAGTCAACCCTCTTTTACCTCAGAAGTGACCCATTAAGCACCTGCAAACTTGTGGAAAGCGATAGCCATTGAAAAGACAGTTGAAAATACGTAAGCAAAACATCACAGCACGACTTGCTTCCTGCGACCGGTCGCAAAGAACTGGTGACCGGTCGCTCCTTGGTTTAGCTCCAGACTTCGAATCTGCTTCAAAACGACCGGTCGCAAATGCCCAGCGACCGGTCGCTTTTAGGCAGTTTCAAATTCTCCCTTTGAGCGCCAAAATCTTTGTATCCTTTAGGTGAGCCATTTTTTCCAACACTTATGACCGCACCTAGCCTAGATATTTGGGAAGATCGTCAGACTTTTCTGATGAGTCCCAAAGTGAATGGTAGATAGTTGTCAAAAGAAAGAATAAAAATATTGTCAAACATTCCTCGGTGCTAAAGTCATCTACTCACCGTGGTGCCAAAATTACGAGTAGGCCATCTCTGAAAAACAAGAAATTGAAAAAGAATATTTCAGAGAAACCGAAGATCGTACAAGGAAAAGAATATGAACAGCAACCAAGGGCATCAGTTAACCTCGCTAAATTTTTACCTGCTAATTCCCTCAAGAAAAGCTACGAAGGAAAGGAAGAATGCTTTAATTGTTTCATGACTTCGTATGAAACCTCTGAAGCAGCATATCAAACCACGATGCAAACTGCACTAGTCGTTCATGATAAGTCAAAAATGATAGAAATTCCAATTTCTTCAAAAAGTTTTGCAATGGAAATACCAGTTAAAGCAAGTAGTTCCAGATCACAGCTCGATGTAGTGGCTTAGTTGAAACGTATCCCAACATATCTTAGTATCTATGATGCTATGCAAATGTCAAAGGAACTTAGAGAAGCACTCACTCTAGCTTTAATGAGCCCCAAGATGCTTAGAACCAGCTTCGAGCCAACAAATGCGGCTATTACATCACCAAAATATTGTGCTTGCTGTTTAGCGAGCATCACATTTGATGAAAATGATATGATGCTTGGATCTTAGTTCCACAACGGACCACTTTATGTTGGCGGAGAGGTTGGAAATACATTGATCAATCAAATTTTGCTTGATTGTGGCTCAGCAATAAATCTTCTTTCTTTAAAGACACTTCATATGATTGGAATGAGTGCTCGACAGTTGTCACCATCTATGCTGACGATTCAGGGTTTCAGACTTGCTCGAGCCAAACGCCTCTGACTGTTTTTGTTGATGATCAGAGTGTGGAAGCCTTATTGATTCCTCTGCAACTTTTAGATGAGACACAGAATCTCGGTCCTTGGGGGTTTTGGGTGAAACTTCCTTATCTTCCTTGGTAGTGATTACCATTACAGACTCGGTGGTAGTTAAGGTAATTGGAATTGAGCAAATCATAATTTGAGTGACAACTGGAGTCGTGGTAGTTAATGATGTGAATGAATCATTGACTTTGCGTTGAGTGATCTTGACGGTCTTGGATGCAGGTGTCTCAACAGCTATAACCGGAACAGTTTCAATGAGCTCCCTTGCATTCTGTATGGAATTTTTGGATGGGCATTTCGTCAGTTGAGTCTTAGTGATTTTCACGAAAGCCTTGCTGGTTTTGATCTTTGGGCTAGCCTTCGGAACATTGTTGACAACTAGAATGTTATCCACAGTGTAGGTGACTTGGTGACCAACACGTTTTGGTGATCCAGCCTCAAATTGGACTATAGGAAGCTTATGAAAGTATACAGTTACTTGTGGTGCCATGTTGTTTCCTTGTTAAATAAAGAAAAGACATAACAAAAATTATTAGTTCATTTCATCAACAATTGGAGATGAAAGGGAGAAGGGGTCCCACTAGGCGTGCCATAAATTATGTTAGATAAAAAATGTAATAAAGTAATTAAAAATTCACCCAACATAATCTCACTCTTATTTACAAATAAGAGTTTGTGTTATTAATCGAGTACGACCCATTCAAGATGAAAATATCTCTCAATTATAATCTCTTTGGAAAGAGAACACCCTTTGATTCCAATATGAAGAATGAAATAAATAATGGGATTTTATTTGATGCTATGGCTACATCCAGGGAACCTTAGACTGCCTACATACCCACTTTTTGGGGATCAAGCCTTTTGTAGTTCTCTTGAATATATATTTTTAACAAGGGCTTTCAAAGAGTGGATGACCCTTGAAAGAATTTTATGGTATGGAATTTGGATGAATGTGGTTGGCCTAAGGATTCAATTTGATTTTGTGGTTGGAAAAGTGTTTGGGGCAAATTTGGTTAAGGTAAACCAGGGATTCTGTTTATGCTTGCGATTGTATCTGGATTGAATTTCCAAATTGCCTACGTATCCTTGGCGGAATCAAACCGGACGTAGTTCCTTAGTCTTTAGTTAATTCAATTTTACTAATGAATATACAATTCACTAGTAGTTTAGGCAAACTCCTTTGGAACAAGTTGTAAACTTGGATCTTGCACCGGGCATGAGATTTTTTGTCATTGGGCCAGTATCCTCTTGTCTCTTCTTCACTCTCTTGTTTCTTTGTGAAAACCAATAGAACAAAATGCCTTCTGATTTGTAGTGCTTGATTTTGATATTTATTTAATTGTTGAATTCCCTTTTCAGGAAATCAATTTGAAACAGTGGGTTTCTTTGCTTTTGTTCTAAATACCAAATTTTGATTTGAACAAAAGTTGCTGGCAACAAGTTGTGCATCCATTTTAGCTTTGACTTCTCCTTTTGCATATGGCAAGTCTTTCCTTGTTTGAAATTTGTAGCAATTTCCTAATGGTTTGATGCATTCTTTTCTTTCTGATTTTGATTGCATATTTCCATTTGCAGACTGAGATCTTTAGGGAGGGCTAACATACCGCCCATTGGGATGCTAACTTTGTTTTGTCTCATTTGCCTCATTTCTTTCCGACAAAAAAGTGCGAACCTTTTATGATATTTGCAAATTGCTGCAGAGGAGTGTTGTCTTAGTAACTTGCATGGGCCGTCCGGCTTGGGATTTTTCTTCGTTGGCAACTTTTGGAGCACAAGACGTGGATGTGAGTCATCAACTTTTGTAAACTTTCGGGCAATCAGCAGTATCTGCATATCTTTAATATCTTCTTTTATATTTTCTTCTGTTTATGCAAATGGGTGAGACTAAAATAGTGTTGTTGATTTTCTCCGTTTGTAGCACGTTTTGCCATCTCTTCTTTCTCCAATTTGCAGATCCGGAATTTCGCAGTGCTGAAGGTGGGTTAGGATATAACACTCCATTTTCTGTTTTTGGTACTCAAGAACACTCGCAAGGTCTTTTCTGAGTACCACAATGTACCTATGGACACTCACAAGGTGTTCATAGCACCCAGTAAAGTGGGGTTCTTGTGGAAGCCCATCTTTACATTCACAACAGAGAGGTCCTTGCGAGAGCTCTCTGCGTAAATAGCAGCCATTATCAATTTGAGAAGATCGAAACTATGGGGCTCTTGTAGAAACGCATATGTACCTTCACAACAAAGATGTCCTTGTGAGAGCTCTTTTGTGTAAATATCACGACTACTGCCAATTTGAGAGGATTTGTTTACATTTATCATTGCCGAGACCTCTCTTGATATCAGACATTTCTTGATATCAAACATGGAGGAATTTTCAGGCTTCTGTATAATGGCCTCACACACATTTTTTTGCCTGCAAGTTAGTTGTACAGAAAGGGATACTCAAAATGAATTAGTTTATACCTTCTCAATGGTATTGTGACAGAGCCTCGTGTCTTCTTTGTTTGTTTCTGCAGCAGTTTGGTATCTTTTCTTCTGTGTGTCCTTTCTATGTTTTCTCTCCTCCTTTTTATAGACCCAGAGAAACTAAAGGGAGTGGAGCCAGTTATGGGCTCACGTACTTTGTGGGTACCGTATGTGGGAGTAACTTCCCATTTTCAGTCAACCCCTCAACTCCACACTCCAAAGTCACGTACATGAAGCATATTCTGTTAGTTCTTTCAATATATTAATATTTTCTTGTAAAAAATATTAATATTAATTCATTTTGGGCCTAAACCAATTTAGCAATGAGTCAGAAGACAATTTTAGCTATGAGCCCAACTTCTTTAAACTTGGGCCAAAATTTCATTTGATGTCAATAAATTTTTTATTTCAACACTGTACATTCCTAATTAGTCTAAGTCAAATATTTGATTCTACAAGATTATAGGCTCATAATTACATTCCTAGAATAGTGTCCTAGGTTCTGTATATATATTCTTCCTATTATTGTACATTGGTATATCAATAAAATATTATTTCACCCAATCTGAGATGGTTTGAGAGCAGTTGATCATGCCTGTCTCTTGACCTAACCCTAACAATTGCTTCCGCAACACCAGCCGTCATACAAGCCAATTCAGATCATTATTCTCGTGATTGAAAAAATATACAACCCAGTACCAGCCCATTACCTTCCCTATAGTCAAATCATTTTTGTGTCTTATTCTCATCCTTTGCAAATTACTTTCCACCATTCTGAGCATCTCATCCCCAACAATACTTTTAAGTTCCCAAACAAAAGTAGCAACCGTTCTCTTTGCTTTTCGCCTCAGCCCACTATAATATTTTTTTTTTGGGTCTTTTTCTCATCACTTGTAAGCCAATATCATGGCCAAAGATGATGGGTCAGCAAACACTAATCAATCCTTGGTGTCGGGAGGCTCCAACACTACCACACAAATCGTCACTTTGTAGAGTGACACCTCCAACTTCTCGTCAGGAATCAAACTGAATGAGAATAATTTTTCTCTATGGCATCAAGTCATAGAGATGAAAATAGCTGGGTGAGAAAAACATGGCCACTTGACCGGTGATATTACCCAGCCTTCAGCCACAGATCCCACATTTAATAAATGGCATGCATTGGATTGCGAAGTCAAGAGTTGGTTGTTTGACGCAATGCAACCTAATCAGATTAAAACGGTTTATTCATTATGACATAGGAGAGCAAGTCTGGGATGCAATCAAGCAAACCTATTCAAATGGTGCTGATGAAGCCAAGATTTATGACCTTCACATAAGGTCATTCACACTGAAGCAGAATGGTGCATCAGTTGCCAAATATTACAGTGAGCTCACTGAGATTTTTCAGGAGCTTGATCAATGAAATCCAAGCAATATGGAGCATCCGAAAGGCATTGAAACTAGACGCAAAGAGATTGATCGTCTCTGAGTTTATATCTTTCTTGCAGGTTTGGACAATAATTTCGATCAAATATGAGGAGAGATTTTGAGGATGGAGCCTAAACCTAAACTTGAGGCAGCATATGCTCATATTAAAATAGAGAGTAACCGACAGGGAACCATGTCTAAAACTGGTGTAACTTCCGATGCCACAGCCTTTGCTACTGCAAGTTCAAGCAATTTCGGCCAAACAATCACAGTGCCGACCCTACTCATAACTGACATCCAATGAAGTGTACCAAATGTGGTTTAGATAACCACACAATTAAGGGCTGTTATGAGATCATTAGTTATCCAGAAGGGTGGGTTCCCAAAGGGCGAAAGAAGGATTCGACCAGAGCCTCATTTGCATCGGCTGAGTCATCCCAAGAGACTGCATTAGAACCTCCATCAGGTACATATGGCTCCAAAATTCAAGCAAGTTCATCAATATGCTGCTACTTAGTTTGACAAAAAAATCACAATACTTCGGTCTGACAATGGAGGAGAGTATGTCAACCATGACTTACACTTACATAATTTTTTGGGCCAACATGGTATTGTTCATCAAACCACATGTGCCTATACACCACAACAAAATGGTGTCGCAGAGCGTAAGAATCGTCATCTTTTGGAAGTTGTTCGTGCCTCTTTATTTGAGGTTCATAGGACTTATTATTTTTGGGGGTAAGGCCATTTGTTCTGCTTCTTACCTCATAAATAGAAAACCTTCCAGCACTCTTCATAATCAAACTCCATTTCAAAAGTTGACCACTCTCCTCACCATGTTGTCCACACCAAATCTCAAACCACATCTCTTTGGTTGTGTTGCTTATGTTCAGATATATCCACATCAACGTGGCAAGCTTGATCCGTGCGCACTACATTGTGTTTTTTTGGGTATTTTGACACTCAAAAAGGCTATAAGTGCTTCCATCCTCCCACTAAGACAGTGCACGTTACAACAGATGTCTTTCCACGAGAGTGAGTTATATTACTCAGGAGGAGATTCTGAGCATCCTATCAGATCATCCATATTCAACAAAATGTTTTAGAGTAGCCAGATATAGTGGTGCAACAAGATCAAGAGTCGCAAGGGTTGGAGACTCCAGATAGTGGTTCATATACTTTCCCCCTACAACTTCTACTACAGTATTACCACCACTCATCCAATCAGGTCCTGAAGATTCCCCACAAGTAACTAAACATTCAAACTGTAACTCAAGCACTTTACCTGAGTCGAGTCATACAGGCAACACAAGTTATCAATTACCCCATCGTACAACTAGAGGGATCCCTAGACAACAATATGACCCTTATCAATTTCTTGAATGACACCATAAAAACCCATGGTATGTGTAAGTAAATAAACTCCACTATTTTGGACAGTTCGCACATCATCTTGTGCCTTAGTGTTAAATTTAACATCATTAATAAGATAGCTCCTATATGTCTGCTATGCTTGGACTAGCTGCTAGACACCTCAAATTTTCTGATATGCCATTATTGTCTTTCCCATTGAGTTCACTTTGAACCTGAAAATTAATTATATCTTACTTCAATCTAACATAGAAAGAAGAAAATTAAAAGCCCAATATGTTATTTAATAACATATACCTTAAAGTGTTGTCATTGAATAAAAGTGCTATTGTGCTTATCTTGCAGTCCCCTTGTTCTCTTTCTAAATTTTGGATAAGTGGTCTTGATGTGGATCATATGTTCCCTACATGACATGAAAAATTCAAGCATTACAGTCCGTTGTATATTGGATAAACATAAGTAATTATTTAAAATGGCTACTTAAAGATTAAAACTCGTACTTGATATAAGGTAGGACTTCGTCCGTATTCTCCAAGACATATAGATGTGCCTGGTTCAACGGGTCCTGATCAACTAAGCTCACTATGCAACCTGATAATGGCTTTGAAAGTCCCATCCTCTGGCTTGATGTCACTCAAACTGTACTAACATTAGATAAATGCTCGGTGCAAAACTCTATACTTCTTCAGCTATATACCGCTTAGCAATGCAACCTTCAAGATGACTACGGTTCTGAACATACCCCTTTAGTACTTTCATGTATCTTTCGAATGGATACATCCATTTAAAATAAACTGGCCCATATAGACGAACTTCGTTGACAAGATGTACTACTAGATGAACCATGATATCGAAGAATGAAGGGGGAAAGTATTTTTCAAGCAAACACAAAGTAACTACTACATCTTCTTCCAACTTATCTAGCTTGGAAACATCTACCGTGTTTGCAAATATAGCATTGAAGAAGAAACACAATCGAGTTATTGCATGCCTTGCAGGCTTCTCCAAAATAGAAAGAATTGCCACAAGGAGCAATTGTTGCATCAAAATATGACAATCATGTGATTTAAGGCCAAGAAGTCTTGAATCTTGTAAAGATACAATATTTTTTTATATTTGAAGAATAATCTTCAATGACCTTCATACCATAGAAAGAATTGCAAACTGCTCTCTTCTCTGCTCTTGACAAATTCCAAGGCCTTAGAGGCAAGCGAGTACGTCTTTCTCCATACTCGGATTGCAAATTAGTTTTGACCCCCATGTTCAATAAATATAACCGAGCAGCAATCCCATCTTTATTTTTTCCAGGTATCTCCAACAACGTACCAATGATACTATCGCAAACATTTTTCTCAATGTGTATAACATCTAGGGCATGCCTCACATGAAGGTATTTTCAATACTCGAGATGAAAGAATTTTGACTTCTTCTTCCAACAAACTTTGTCACCATCATTTTCACCAACACTTCCCTATTTTTTCGAGCCCCATTTGTAATTAATACCTTCAACCATTTGCAGCACTTCTTCTCCGATTAATGGCTCGGGAGGCGTGTTATATTCAGATTTCCCATTAAAAGCTCCACGCTGCCTCCAATATGGATGATATGTTGGTAACCATTTTCTATGCTTGATGTAACAAATTTTGTGGCTAAATTGTTTCCTTAATTTTATTGGCAAACTTTATTCTCTGTTGTTTGGGTATATTGAAGTATTGACTAGGGGAAACCCCAGCTCCTAAACCTCTTACTCTCCCACCATGCTCGAGTGTTCCCAAAGCCACAGTCAATACATCATTACTTCCAGAAACTATAAGAGTGCCATCAGAGACTTGTTTTTTCAATTCATCCTAATGGAGAGAGAGAGAGAGAGAGAGAGAGAGAGAGTGAGTGAAGAGAGCTTGTAAAACAAATGAAATAAAAATGACCCTAACTCAAAAATCTAAACCGTCGTGGTATGTCATTGCAGACGACGGTTTCTTGACAAAACGAGCGTATATGGAATTTCAAACGATGGTAAATTAATACCGTCGTTGTGTAGAAATTCTAACATTGGTAGGCGAAAAAACCGTCCTATAATTCAAATGCATAGACTAAAAAAGTACACAGAAAACTAGCATTCTTTACTAGAAACAGAGTTAAAACCAATTGCACAGAGAGAGAGAGAGAGAGAGAGAGAGAGAGAGTGTGTGTGTGTGTGTGTGTGTGTGTGTTTGGGTGTGTGTGGGTGTGTGTGTGAGTAAATGAAGATAGCTTGTAAAACATTTAAAATAAAATTTCTAATTCAAAAATATAAACCGTCGTGGTAATTCACTCCAAACATTGATTTCTTGAAAAAACTGACATACTATGGAATTCCTCCCGATGTGGTAAGCGCAATAACAACGACGGGCAGTATAGCACTACAGCTGTAATGGACAGATTAACTACAGCGTTTTAGTTTCAATAACATCGTTCAACCTATTAACCAAGGTGGTTTACTTCCACTAACCGCCCTGACAACGTTTTTGAACGACTATTAGGTAATATCGAGGTCGTGGTTACCAAATGTTACGGCGGTAAAGAAAAAAATTGTGACATGTTAACATCTTCAGAAGTCACGGATTTCGAAAAAGCGTCGTGTAAGCTCATCCAAGTTGGCATTTTTGCTATTTTTATATTAATTAGACATTGATTCTAACACAAGGCAGTCGCCATATAGAGGTAATAACTATGTTCTTTTCACATATACGGTCGTTAATAGGTTGTGAACATATGCGTCGTGGACTATGGTTAACAAGGCGGTTTATTTGTAGGGACCATCGTGGAAGACATTATAAGCGATGGTAAGTTAACACTTTGGGTCGTGTTTAAGCTATGTTACGACGTTTACTTTGTAATTCTTGACATGTAATCAGCTTTAGACGTCTCTTCTTTTTTGGAAGCGACGTCTAAGGTTGTTGTAGTTTTCCTTTTTTGCGTTTTTATAGTAATTAGACATTGGTTTTTGTTTCTAGTTGACGTAGTATGCCTCAACAACATCGGTGACAACATTTTAAACGACGGTAAGTTTTCACTTGGAGCCGTGGTTAATTTGTGTTACGTTGGTACTTATGGAGTTTTTGACATATAATCTGCTTTGGACGTCTCTATGTTTCTAAAAGTGTCATCTAAGGTTGTCGAAGTTTTCCTTTTTTGTTGCTTTTATAGTAATTAGATGTTAGTTTGTTTTTAGAGCTGGCATTGTATGTCTTAACGACGTCGGTTATTTACCATCGTGGTTTTGTGCATCAAAAGATGGCAGTCGATTTCATGATGGTGGATTCCAGTCGTCTATTTCGATTTTTGTAGTAGTGGATATCATCCAATCGATCAAGATTCGATATGGTAAATCACAATGTGAAAGGGAATCATCAATTTCATGTAGGAATTCATCCATTTTAGGGGTAGTTTCTTATCTGATTTGGTTATATGTCGATTTCAGTTTCTAAATTTTCCTATTTCTTGTTTTTTTTTTCGATTCATGCACATCAAACTTCATCTAAATTAAAAGTTTAAAGCATGATTTGAAACCAATCCATCAAACCCAACATAATTCTCTCACCTCTAAGAAATCAGTGACAGCTACTTGGTGTTGTTCTGCTATCTCTGGACTAATCTTTATTAGTCAACCAAGGGCATCGATAATCGTAGGTTTTGGGCGACCTGCATTTAGCGACCTGCTTGAGAATGCTGACAAAGCTGACCACCAAATCCTTATAAGAATTCACATCGATGGTAATGAGATCAAACAAGGGGCAGAGTGTGGCACCCATGACTCCCGAATCATTATCATAAAGCCGCTTCTGGAAATTCGAGACCATATACCACAGAGAAGATGATGTTTTCTAATAAAAGCGGTGAGGGACAGTCCTCGTCGTTGATGAGCTTGCAAACGGCATTGAGAGCAGCGCAAACGACAAGGTAAAAGTTTACTTCATAAAGGAAGTGTCACCATCAAAGACAAGAAGTTGTCTTGGTTCCGTAACCCTTTACTTCAACACATTAACATTGCTAGGGTGGGGAAAACCATGGACATGGATTTTCAGCATAACAACGACATTACTTATACTCTCTCCGCTGTGAGAGCTCCCTCACCGTCCCTGGTGATCCACACTGAGCTTGTTCTTAGCTGTTGCTTGTCAACCCATCTCCATCATATCAGTTCCTCAAATCCTAACCCAGCTCCAACGCCATTAATTTACCAACTCTCATCCCACCTCCATTGCATTCAAGTTCCCTAGATCCTGACCCATCTCCATCGCATTTAGTCCCTCAAATCTCAAACAAATCTGCATCTGTCTGTTTCATTTACTCTCTACACCCACCCACAGTTCTAATTAATCCATCCCTGGACATTTAGTCCTGCTCCCCCACCTTGTACCAGGACTCAATACCTACGAAATTGTGTCAGTCAATGTACTTAATGGTTCTACACTTCTTGAGGCCTAGTCAAAGTTATTTCCTTGGCAATTGAAGGCCTACAGTCATGCAAGGCAGCAACCTCGGATCCTAGGTTCTTTAAACTGCATACCAGGAAACACCATTAACTCCATGCCAACTACCATACCAAACTCATTATTAGCCAATCCCATCAGTTCCTTATATCCCTCGCTTTACCTCATAGCTATTTCCATCGCTATAACAATCAATATTTTCAAATCACATGCCCATCTAAGAGCAACCAAGCTACTTCTTTTCATCTTGAACCCACTAGAGCACTTTTCCCACTCAAACATGGCACGACACAACACAGAGGAACTGACAATCCAATTTGAGGAATCCCTGGGCATCTCCTCACTGGAAAATGGTCCAAAGCTGATTGGTGCGGTAATAGCAAACAAGATGCCCAATCGTGGGGCTATCAAAAACATCCTGAAAACAGGATGGCAAGAGTTAGGAGAAGCAAAGATCACCTGGATACGTGAGAACCTGTTTGCCATCTCTGTCCAGGATGAGGACATGGCAAGGTAGATCTTGGAGCGTGGCCCATGGTCTGTCATGTGTCACTGCTTCTCGATTAGAAGATGGCCATTGGATTTGGCAGTGGAAGAAATTGATACCCATCTGGTCCCTTTTTCGGTACAAGTTCGAGGAATTCCCTTGAATCTATGCACCGAGGATAATGCTATGAAGATTGGGAGGAAAATTGGAGATATGGTGGAATATGAGAACCCCAGCCAAGCCAGGGGTTTCCTGCGCCTCAGAGTTGAAATAGACACCACCCAGCCCCTTCCAGCGGGCTTCTGGCTCTCTCGCAGCGATGGCTCCGAAACCTGGGCAGAACTGCAGTACGAGCGTCTATCTGATTTCTGCTATAACTGTGGCAGACTTGGGCACTGCAACACCGAATGCCCAAAAGAGAAAGCGGAGGAGGGTGCTGCGGGATATGGTACCTGGACAAGAGCCAGAGTTATCAGAGAGCTGTATGAACAACCCAAACCCATATCGGCGCCGCAAGGTGAGCGAAGGGCGGCAACAACACCAAATCAGAGACGAACCAATGGAAGGGGGCAGCGCGTGCACCAAGCGCGTGAGATCAGGGAGGAAATAGCCTCTGAAAGCCGAGACCAAACCAACGAGATGACAGGTCCTCTCAAGACACGCGGCTCAAGAATCTAGCCGTTGCTAACAGATGGGACTCACGAGGTAACTCAGACCGATGGAGACACAACAAATCAGCTCGTCCTGAGTAACTCTGTAAATCCCTCGAGCCACACATTCATGGCAGGCGAGAATTAAGGAGCAACAAATCAGATGTTGGGAAATGCAATAGAAAGAAGATACAATAGCACGATAACTTTAGAAGAAATTAACTTGCCCTCAGAATTTATTAGGCCTGCAGGCAGGAAAGGGGCCCATTTCGGAAGAAGAGAGAATGGAATTACTGAAGGCCCAAATCACGAAGGGAGCCTCTTTTATAACTGACTGGACCAGACTAGGCCCAAGCCACAGAGAAGACAGGATTGATGATGGGCCTTTTGGAAGAGAGCTGCAACTAGAACCTGTGTTCTCAAATCCTTTTGGACCACGGCTAAAGCAAAATTCCCCCATACTAGTGGGCCAGATAAACAACATGTTTACTAGCATGGGGCTTAAAAGAAGTGCTGAAATGGAAGAGGTCGACAATTTCAAATCTTCTGATAAAAAGGCAAAATGTTCCCAGCATGAAGAAAGCTCGGGGTCGTAAAAAAGAAGGACATTTAAGCCCTATGGAAAAGCAAAGTGTAGGAGAGGTCAGGCCTTGAGAAGAACTCTATTTTCGGAGGAAAGCCTTCAAGAGGTCAAGGTTACAGAAACTGAAGATTGGAGGAGGGCGAGAGAACAAACAACGGATGAAGTGGGAGGAGACTCCCAGGGCGGTGGCGGCTGGCCTGAAACAGCTACACGGGAGCCATGAGTTACCTCCTCTGGAACTGTCAGGGCCTAGGGTCTGACCTGACAGTTCGAGCCCTTCATGGGTTTATAAAAAAATATAGACCCTCCGCGGTATTTTTAATGGAAACAAAAATGCAGAACAGTAGAATTGACCGCGTTACCCGCAGAATGGGCTTCCAAAATAGTTATAATGTCCCCCCAAATGGTTTAGCAGGTATTGGCTGCGCAAATCTCACGGCCTGGAGTTCCGGGCCGAGGGGATATGCGTTAACACGTGGCTTCCTTCTTTTGGATGCGGTGCGGTTGTGCGCGGGCGTGCCAGCATGGTCTACCGTGTGTCGAGATGGTGATGTAGATGAAATGGTTAAGTGGTGCGCCTGTTTGGGTTCGACTTCTAATCAAACGATTGTGGCCGAGAGAGGAACTGATCTCGGCCGTCAAGTTCACGACCTGAGCTACAAGGCCGTTTAATGGTGGGGTTGATGGTGGATTTTGGGCGTTGCTCCGGGGCATTGCTCAGGGAGCGACGGTCGTATGATATATGGGATGAATGAAAGAGTAACAGAGATGGTGCTCCGGCGCCTTGAAAATCAAGGGTCGTATGATATATTGATGAACAGATTTTCCTTACAATCTAACACTACTCCTAGGAAAACAAGTAAAGAGATTGAAAGTGCATTACAGGAAAATATAATTTGCTCCGTGGGAGGCTTTGGTTTGGTGTTTGAACCCTTTGAATGTAACTTGAACTTGGTATTTATAAGAAGAGCTCTTGGAGGAGTAATCGAGGCTGAAAATCTGCATGGTGGAGCATGATCAGAGAAAGTGGGTAGTCCAATCGACATTTGGGATCGTGAAGCATGGTGGTGTGACCCCATGAATCCTGGTAAATCTCGGCCGTCGCCCTGATCGTGGGTTCTGCGCTTCTAGCCGTGGGGACACATTTAATGCCCTTGTTTGGTGGTTGGTGATCTGACCTCAATTTGTAAGAATATTTGTAAGTATGTTTGCGCCTAACAACTCTGATTTCTGTCACCAAATCCTGACTTTAGTCACTTCCCTTCTTCCCTCATGCATTAAATGCCCTTTTTTGCGGCTAGTGGGTTTGCTAGTCAGAGGTGCTACTTCATTAAATGAAGCGTGGGACCCTGCTGCCATGTGACGATTTGACTCTAATACCTTCGGCCGTGTCCCCTTCGTCCTTCGGCCTCGACCTGATGATACCGTGGTTGCAAGTCCGAGATGACTATGCCTTCGCAACTTTTCCTTTGTTTTTGAGGAAGGCAAAAACGCCGCGTTTTAGATCGTGAATAGGTGCTAAGGACAAGGGGGAAAATTCCTTCGGTTAGTGTACGACCGTGATTTATCAGGCACAAACAGCAGGTGGGCTTAGCCTTTGGTGGGATGAGTCTGTAAATGTGGATGTTGTCTTTAGTTCTGAAAACCTGATTGACACTAAGATGCATGCTCTAAGCGATGGTTCTTGCTTCCGTGCGTCTTGGATTTACGGCACACCATACAGAGAGCAAAAACCAGCCTTTTGGGAGTGGATGGGATCGCAGCTCCGGGCAACAAGTGATCCTTGGCTCTGTGGGGGGGGGGGGGCTGCTGTGCTCCGTGCAACATGTGATCCTTGGCTCTGTGGGGGGATATGAATGAGTTCATATGGCATTTTGAAAAGGCTGGGGGGGCTGCTGTTGCCCATTCAAGACCCCGATATCTTCTTGAGTTTGCTACGAAGGCCGAGCTTATTGATTTGGGGTTTAGTGGTCCGAGTTTCACTTGGAGAGGCACAAGGAACACACACTTTGTGCAAGAAAGAATCGGCCGGGGACCAGTCAATACAGCTTGGCAAACTCGATGGCCAGACACCACGGTTTTACACTGTCCAGTAATTGGTTCAGATCATTGCCCTATTTTTATCTCAACGACTCAAAATGGAAAGTTTGGTAAAAGACAATTTAAGTTCGAACCCTCATGGGCGGATGATCCAGAATGTAGAGATGTCATTGAGAGGGCGTGGAGCAGTAGCCTCAACAGTCCATGGATGTCGCAATGGCGGAAGAATCTGCATACATGTCGAAACCTTCTTACGGAATGGAGTAAAAGGAAATTCAGGAATAACAAGATCGAAATTGATTGTTTGATACACCAACTAAACTTCATGCAACACAGCTGGGAGGAAAATAGCGAGAATATCTCTCGTATAAAAACCAAGTTGGCTTATCTATGAAGAAAATAGGAGTGTTACTGGCAGCAGCGTTCCAGAATCAAATGGTTGCAGAATGGAGACTCCAATACCTCTTACTTTCACCAGGCGACTATCCAAAGAAGGAGACAAAACAGGATCACAAGAATAAAAAGGGAGAACGGCTATTGGGAGCAATCGCAGAAGGGGGTTCGCAGGGCTTTTGAGGCATACTTCAAAGAGCTGTTTACTTCAAGTGGAAGCAGAGACTGGAATTCCATCCTCAATTGTGTTGAACCAGTGGTAACTGAAGAAATAAACAGAGACCTGACCAGGCCAATTACGCTCGAGGAGATTAAAGATGTTGCTTTTCAGATGGGGGCAACGAAGGCTCCGGGTCCTGATGGTTTCCATGGGACTTTCTATCACAAATACTGGGGAATTATTCACAATTATATTCAGGGCTTCACTACTGATTTTTTCACCGACCAAGCCATCCCAAAGCCTTTGAACTCCACACAAATAGTCCTTATCCCAAAGGTTCCCAATCCTGAAACCGTCTCCCAATTTAGGCCAATTAGCCTATGCAACTTCTCCTACAAGATCCTTTCCAAAATTTTGGCCAACCGTCTTAATCCTCACCTACCAAGCATTATCTCCCCAACTCAAAATGCATTTGTACCTGAGCGACAGATCCAGGATAACATCCTGGTAGCCCATGAAGTTTTCCATGCTCTAAAACTCAAGAAATCAAAGATGAGTTTTGAAATGGGAGTGAAAATCGATATGAATAAGGCTTATGACCGCGTGGAATGGGATTTTCTTGAGAGGGTTATGCAAAAAATGGGGTTTTGTTTAGGGTTTAGGGTGATCAATGCCCTAAACCAACAGTAAACTTCACTGTGGTGATCAATGGCCAATTGGGTGGCGCCTTCTCCCCATCCCGTGGTATCCGACAGGGTGACCCAATCTCCCCTTACTTATTTCTTTTTATTGGTGAAGTTTTGTCACTGCTAATAAAAAATGCATGTGAGACAAATTTGTTACAAGGTATTAAGTTGAATTCTGGAGGTCCTACCCTATCCCACCTCTTATTTGCAAATGATACTCTCATATTCCTGAAGGCCACCACACAAAATTATCAGAATCTCTCTCGTCTCCTTCAAGCATATTGCACGGCGTCTGGACAACAAGTGAGCTTGACCAAGTCCAATGTGGTTTTCAGCTCCAACACCCCTTCCTCTGTCCGTGTTTCAATGTGTGAGATCCTAGGCATGCCTGATGTTACTGATGCAGGGAAATACCTAGGCCTTCCCACCTCTTGGGGCAGAGCAAAGAAAGAAGCACTTGTGTATGTGAAAGATCGAATTCTTCGGAAGGTGCATGGCTGGAATCAACATTGCCTTTCACAAGCAGGCCGTGAAATCTTAATTAAATCAGTGGGACTTGCTGTACCAGCTTATCCCATGAATATCTTCAAATTCCCTACCACCCTCTGTAAAGAAATTGATTCTATTTTGGCTGGCTTCTGGTGGGGCCAAAAAGGAGACAATCGGAAGCTCCATTGGATCAACTGGGACACCGTTGGGCAACCGAAGCAAGAGGGGGGAATGGGTTTTCGCAACCTCCACGAGTTCAACTTAGCTCTTCTGGCAAAGCAATGCTGGAGAATTCTGATGGAGCCTCAATCTCTGTGGGTTAAAGTTCTAAAAGGTAGATATTTCCCAAATGTCAATTTCTTGGAAGCAAAGAAGAGTGGTCGTGCTTCGTGGGCATGGGCAAGCTTGCTCGAGGGTAGGGATATCCTGCTTCGTGGTGCTCATTGGCAAGTTATGAACGGGGCTCATATTAGACTGTGGGTTGATCGATGGCTGCCGACTTCTCCAAATGCTTGTCCTCGCCTACCTTCTACTGAAACTCTTGATCGAAACTTACGAGTTGAAGCTATTATTAACAGGGAGCTCAATGAATGGAATTTGGACCCAATTAGGCATGCCATTTCTGCTAGTGATGCCTATGCAATTACAAGGATCAAGTTTGGTAGCAGTAGACTGCCAGACCGTTTGATTTGGCCAATGGAAAGGAATGGATCCTATTCTGTGCGCTCCGGTTACCATTGGCTCCACAATTCTGATTTGAGGCGAAGAAATCCACGCCCTTCCTGTTCAATGGCGATTGATCCAAGGCTTTGGAAACAGGTTTGGAAAGCGGATGTCCCACCAAAAATTCGAAACTTTCTGTGGCATGCTCTCAGAAACTGACTTGCTACATCGGCAAACTTGCACAAAAAGAAAATTGCCAGATCGCCTATGTGTCCTCTATGTAATGATCAACCGGAAACGGCTGAACACATCGTTCTCCTTTGCCCTTGGGTGGAGCCTGTCTGGTTCGGATGCTCCTTCAACCTGCGTATAAATCGTCAGGTTGTGACATATTTTGGCCAGTGGTTATGGAATGTTATTGAGAAAGGGAAGACCCTACAGGAGCGATCACGATGCCTAACTGTTATCGCATACCTCTGCGGGCAGATTTGGAAGGATCGGTGCAAAGCGGTGCTGGAACACTTCTCCCTTTCACCAGCTAGAACTATTCATGCTGCCTCTATTGCCATCAATGAATTCCTTGGCTCCCTTGATCATGGCAGACATCAAACTGAGCCTCCCACCCTCTCTAATGACAACCAGCAACATTTGTGGAACCCCCCGGCCTCTCCTTTTGTCAAGGTTAACGTGGATGCATCCTGGAATCCAAACCCAAAGAGGGTTGGCATTGGAATCCTGATTAGGAACACCCATGGAGATTTTATCAAGGGTACATCCATCCCATCAGTGGCGAACTCTGCTATAGAGGCTGAGGCTCTGGCTTGTCTTGAAGGTTGCAAACTCGCTGCTGAGATGGGTTATCGTCATGTCACTTTTGAATCTGATTGCAAGGAAGTCATCTCTCCTTTGAAGGGCTCCTTATCCAAAGGAAAGTGGGAAATCTATCCTATCCTAAGTATTGTTCGGGATGTTTTGAACTGCTTCCAGACCTACGTTTGGACGTGGATTCCTAGAACCGCTAACCAGGCGGCAGATCATTTGGCAATGCTTGCCAATTCGAGGATGAGCCCTGAAGTATGGGTCAACCGACCCCCATCCTCCCTAATGGATATCCTAAACAAGGATGGTTTACCATGCCCCCCAAGGAGTGCTTAATGGTTACGGTTGTGTGGGCTTCTCGACGTATTTGTTTGTCTTATGACTACGTCTCTGTAGTTGTCCTCCTTCTCTGTAGCTGCGTTTTTATTATGTCTTGTTGTTCGCTGTGCTTTGCTGATTTGTGGGCTTTGTACTTCTCTTGGCTGTTTGCCTGTTTTCGTGAAATTCCATCTTTCAGACCAAAAAAAAAAAAACAACGACATTCAAGTCAATGGGAAGAAGAAGGAATAGGGAGACATAGAGCTAGAAGATTTTATTTTTTATTTTTTATTTTTTTTGCTATATGCTTTCATGAGAATTGGATTTGGATTTGTGTATGGAAATTTCATTAGAGTCAAAATGCTATTTCACCTCTTTTGCCCTTCTTTTTGTCTCATCAATCATAGACTCTATTTTGTTTACATCACCAACCATGTCACCGTATCAGACTCAAAATCTATGGCAAAGTTTACAGCCGTTTCAGGGGAGAGATAACCATATAAAAAGAATTTCTTGTTCCCTACTAGCTCACCCTGATGAACTATAAAGTCGGGAAGGAAAGATGCTATTGAAATTACAAAATCTATGGAAAATAAAATAAAATTACAAAGCAGATCCAAAAAAATACCCTCATCATAGAAATTATTTGGTTGTTCTAGAGTTCACATCAAGCTTTTGAACAATAAAATGCCTATAAATAATCAAAAGATTGAGGGTTTTGGGCCCGGGAGTTAACTAAAAACAGAAACTAATACCAACAAGGAGTGTTTGGAGGGCCCAACATCAATGTAATGTCTACTGAAGCTGCCCCTGTTCAATTCAATTGCTATGTTGTTGATGACAGCCATAGGGAAACAACTTGTGCCTGTGGCCCTGTGCTTTTCAATACTCTAAATAATATAACAGAATCCCACACGTTTAGAAGCAATCTTAAACGAGCCTTAAGAATAGAGAAAGAAGTCAAAAACACATGTTATGTGAAGAGGTTGTGAATCTTGTAAAGTTTAACCATATGTTTTGGCTCGTGAATCTTGTTGAGGTGAAGAGGCAAAGAGAAAATTGTAGCAATCGAAGATTATTATGTGAAGAGGTTGTAAGTTAATAACATTATGTGCATGTACAGAGACCCGTTTATTATGTGAAGAGGTTGTAAGTTAATAACATTATGGCATCTCATTAGACCAGTTTAAGGAAAAAAAAATAAAAAAAATAAAAAAAATAACAAAGCAGATCCAAAAAAATTACAGGTTGAGCCCACTTGATAATTGATGTGATTTGCCACGTGTACCAAAAAAATTAATAAAGAAGTATTTAATATTCCAAAATGCTAAATAGACATTACAAATTCAATTTAAAATTAAAAACCCAAAAATCCGGAAAAAAAAAATTGAAACATACCAAACCCACACAGCCCACCCAACCTTTGGAGAAATAATTATAGAATGCTATGGTATCACCACGTTAGTTAGTGATACTTCCATTCAAAATTCGCCACATGTATTATTTTTTGACAATTAAATTCACCACTCATATTTACTTTGAAAATAAAAATAAAATAATTTTTAAAAGAATTTAGAAAGCGACCCCCCACCACTGTATTCCATGACTACTGCCACTAGCAGAGCCAGAAATTATGCTTTGGGATAATAGATTAATAACCTAAAATCTTAAGTATCCATTGTTTTTCTAAATAAATATTTTAGAATAAGTTCAATTTATATAAGAAAACTTTGATGGTTGTTGTTCCAAAAATACTTAATGGGTTTTAAGACAATATTGGAAGATGTTGCTAATTAAACTGAACATGAATAAAAACACTTACGTGGTAGAAGGTCAAACCAGTTGCTCTACCACCCACTTCCATATACTTCATGCTTTCTTTTCTCAGGGTCAAGTTGAAAACAATGAGCAAACAAAAGCCTACACTGTAAGTGTTACCATTGGGTCAGAAGGGTCATATGACCCTCCTAGACCTTAATTGGCTCTGCCCTTGACTACTGCCTCATTCCCTGTGTGAGTTTGATGATCACACCCCAACACATGGATGATTCCACTTTCCCAAACATTAGAAAAAAAAGAGATGTGAAAAAGAGAGATACAAACCAACCTTAATAATAGTGACGAGGTCTTAGTCAAAAAGTAGACGTTCCATCATGTATAGAAAGAAAGCACATCTGGAGAAAAAAAACAAAAGACAAGAAATTGCCTTGAAGGTTCCTTACCCTTTAATTCAACCAATTGTAGGTACCTTAGCATTACAAAGAAACTGATTCAACTGACTATAACTAAATACCATAGAGATGGAGGAGTCAATATTGATGTGTGATTGCAATTATCCACGTCGATATTTTCTGATATTATCAATATATATACGATATGTGTATGGATTTGTTCCAAAATATCATAAACCCGAAAAAATGATAATATTCTCAATATTTTATCGATATTATCGATATTTTAGTCCTAGGTTAGCTTAACGTGTGGAATAATCCTTGTATAAAGTCAGCTTCAATGCTTAATGAAAATCGTTCTGGTCCAATACAAGAAGTTTCCTTGAAGGTTCCTTTTCTTACGCTTTACTTCATCACATTCACATCGTATATATAATGACATACCATTTACATTGGAAACCACCCATCAGTGTGAGTGTGAAGGAAAGCGTCTCAGTGAGGATATAGCCTTCTTCTCCT
>NW_018921440.1:0-11980 GCF_002207925.1 Prunus avium
TTGACGATAACACTATGGTTAGTTGTTAAAATATCGGACCCCCAAAAATAAGATATTATCGGGATAATATCGGGGATATTAGCGTGGAAGCAAAATATCTATGGATTTGATAAGCAAATCCCTAATTAAATCAATCTCTTTAAATTGGGAAAGAATAATTCTTTTTTATCTGTGGAATTATTCTTTCGAAACCTTAGCCTCTGAGGCTCCTATAAATACATGGCTACATCAAGGGTTGGGGTAACTCTAAACTGACGTCTAAACTTCTGTCTGAAACTCTGTAGAAATCCTCTCTCACAAACCCTTTCTCTCTCACACACAAGGCTCCAGCCACCTGGTTCCTCCATAGAGAAATCTTCATACCCTTTGTTAGCTATTGTTTTTCCTACAAACATTCAACCTAACTTAGGCATCGGAGGGCCTTTGGCCAACACCCCGGGTGTGGTCTTTTCTCTCCATATTGTTTTGCAGGGAGAACAATAAGTGAATAGGAAGAAAGGATCTTCAGACAAATTCTTTGGGGACGAAAATCGCTCCCACAAATTGGTGCTTTCATTGAGAGCGTAAAATAATACTCAGAGCGTGCTCCAAATCCATTTTCCTCACTTTGTTCCGATCAACCATGGTTGATACAAGGAGTATTGCTACCGCGATGTCGTAATCCACCATGGGCAGCAGCTGCCAGCACCTTGCAGTAGCCTCCCATGACTGCTAATGCGATGCAACTGCCTCCCGAAGCTTCACAACTGCCCGTAGCCGCTGCACATCGTCCCAATTTTGGAGCAAATCCATTCGCTCCCTCCTTTGCAATCACATTTGACGTATGCACTTGTGTACGCCACTAATAGAGCCCTGACCCATATGCCATTGGGCCTAATGCACACCACTCTTTCCGACCTACGCAGTCAAGTGTGAAGGAAACATGCATCTAATGCTTAGGAAATGAACTTTAGCCACAACCTATACAATAAAAACATTCTAAATGGCGGATTCATTTTGTTTATCCTAGTTGAGCTAAACCTTAGAGCCCTGGGCCATATGCCATTGGGCCTAATGCACACCACTCTTCCCGACCTGTGCAGTCAAGTGTGAAGGAAACATGCATCTAATGCTTAGGAAATGAACTTTAGCCACAACCTATACAATAAAAACATTCTAAATGGTGGATTCATTTTGTTGTGGTTTTTACACTGACAGAACTTTCTTCCTCTGATAGAACTCTTCTAAGATAGAGCTCTCACACTCTCAAATTTCTGTCTCTCCACCACATTCTTTACAACATTTTTGGATATTAGTAGAATTTCCTCACCATCTTCCAATTAGACCCTTGATGTTCCGACCAAAACAAAATAAAAGACCTCTCTGTATTCTTGGATTTTCAGTATTGGACATATATTGCTTTGCCTGATATATCCACATGTCTATATATACTGACATTGTTGTTAAAAGATTTTTCAACACGATCAGTAAAGCGTTCAAAGAAGTGAGGTTCTGAAATTTCTCAGGTAGTGGCTTGAGTTTGGTCTACGTCGCTCGTAATGATAGCCCTTGAAGAGCCCTTGAAGAGACATCGAAGTACAAAATATCTTCCAAACCAGGGAACGCACAGATCACCAAATGAAACTAAAATAATTTAAACTACAAACAGAGCTCCTCAACAGATTAATTGTTTGATAACAACTACTGCAGATTGTGCATCCTTGGAATGAGCAGAAACTGGCATCAACTCACTAATATTATTTCATATTGGGATAAAGCGAGAATTATGCACATGCTGAGTACCAAACTCTGCAATTTCTGGAGTTAATGTGGCCCTTATTGAGAACATAAATTATAAATACACGAAAGATGTTCAAAACTGATTGAAAGCAACCAGATATCTTTGACATTCACATCCTCTACACAACCTCCAGGGCAGTTGAGCAACTTAGACTAGCAAAACTGAGTTTAAGTGGTCTCTCTGGATATCATTCCATGCCCCCCGCAAACCAACCTCTTACCCATGACTAGCTTGTGCTTGCCATGACACATCGTAGTTTACTGGCTGTGCACGTGATCTACAGAAAACACATCCCCTATCCATAGAGAAGGCTGCAGTAAACTCTCCGAGTTACTCAATACGGATTGCAGAACGACTGGCAGGCCAGCCACTATATATGCCATCAAAAATTAAACGGTTGCATACCTTCCAGATCCTCCACCAGCCAAACCAACACCCGTGACACTGGAGATCTTCTACCAATGTCACGAAACTTTTTACGCTCCTGATGACAAAATAATTCCCCCTCCAGTCCATACATCCGCAATTGCAATGGACTGCCAAACCAGAAAAGTGTAGCAAAATAAGAGGCTTTTTAACTTGAGAATGACACTAAAATTGAAGCATACAAAGCATCTCACAACTAAAATAAAAATTCAACACAACATTTCTTGGAAAAATAGATATCATAATAATTATGACTAAAATAAAATATCTGACATACAAGTAAAATATATATGTTATATCTCTAAGAGTACTTATATTCTCCATGACAGTGATCAACTGCACATTATGATTAAATGGAAATGAATAATATGATTATTAGGCTGCCAACTTTCATCAAATTAGTCACCAAATAGCTTGTGCATTATCGCCATAGAAGCTATGACCAAAATATATATATATCTCCAAAGCAAGTAAATGACCATGCAGGAGAAAGGGAACTGAAGTACCTGGACTCAGTTTGCACCTATTTCACATGCGTTGTTCTTCCAATTGAGAAGAATTGGAGCAAAGGCTAGAGAAAGAAAGCGACATTGTAAGCGAATAGTTGGGGGAAGATGGACCAGATCAGCCAGGGAAGAGTACAGTGCACCAAAAAACAGCTCCAATCTAATCAAGGAGGAACTTCAGAAGAGAAGAGCAGGTGGTGGTTTGAAAAGCTTACATTGCTTAAACATCAAGCAATTAGGAATTGGTAGTACACATAACTGGAATGCAAGCTGAAAACCGTGAATATCCAACTGTGTGAAAGAGTACAGTAGCTTCAGTCCAAAAACAAAATATAAAGAAAGCATACAGCAGCCTCCTCGTCAGGTCATTTGACATGTCATCAATCCATAACTGAGAATCAGTAGGGACAGTGGTTAGACAGTTATTCAGAAATCAATTGTAACAGTTAAAAGATTAACCAAGTATAAATGAGCTGAGTATTATATATGCTTGCAGATATTCAGTATTAAACCCCAATTCTTTGATCTCTTTCTCTATGCCAACTTGCCAAGTAATCAAGCTAAATGAAAAGTGAGAACAAAATTGAATGAATCATAAACAACTGGTTTGAAGAAAATAAATTACCAAAGATAATTGGAATGTGAGAAATCTTGGGCCACTCTGGGCCCCTCTCGTTGGTGCATCTTTCCTTTAGTCTGGGACAATCATAAATCGCTAGCGTTTTTAATTTGGTGAGACGTTGCGTAGCTTTGGCTGTAGGGAGATGCATCAGATTCTTGCAACTCTTAATATTCAGCAATTGAAGAGATGTAAGGTCACCCAACCACTCTGGGAAAGACTCCACTCCATTAAAAGATGCTATATACAAAAATCTTAGAGAAGTGCAGTACTGAAGTTCTTGAGGCAAAGACTTGAGCTTAGGCCACCCACACAATGTTAATCTTTCCAGCTGTGTAAAATTTGGGAAACTTGGGAAGAAATCGAGCTCCTCCCAGAGCCCACCAATTTTCGATTCCGTGATGCAGTGTAGCCCTGTCAGAAACTGTTGTAGTTTCCTACATTTCCATATTGTGAGAGAGGAAAGAGACATGCAGGATGCTAGTCCATTCGGTAGGCTTGTTAATCCATCACAATTATGAATATGCAATTCACTGAGGGTTGTGGGGCTGTCTAAACTTGGAAGCGTCTCTAGACTGGGGCAGTCCCTCACTGACAAGTGCTCAAGAGAAACGAGGGTTTGTGGCCCACGTGGTAAGTAACTCAAATTTTTGCAAGCATGGATATTCATGGAACGAAGAGAGCTACAAGATTCTAGCCCATTCAGTGCACTTGTTAATGCATCACAATTATGAATATGCAATTCACTGAGGAATTTGAGGTTGTCTAAACTTGGAAGAGTCTCTAGACTGGGGCAGTCCCTCACTGACAAGTACTCAAGAGAAACGAGGGTTTGTGGCCCATGTGGTAAGTAACTCAAATTTTTGCAAGCATGGATATTCATGGAACGAAGAGAGGTACAAGATTCTAGCCCATTCAGTGCACTTGTTAATGCATCACAATTATGAATATGCAATTCACTGAGGAATTTGAGGTTGTCTAAACTTGGAAGAGTCTCTAGATTAGGACACTCACTTACTGACAAGTACTCAAGAGAGACAAGGTTTGGTGGCCCATGTGGTAAGTAACTCAAATTTTTGCAAGCATGGATATTCATGGAACGAAGAGAGGTACAAGATTCTAGCCCATTCAGTGCACTTGTTAATGCATCACATTCTGCAATGGTCAATTTACGGAGGGATGTGCATCCATATAAAGTTGGGATGTACTCCAGACGTCTGCACCACTTTATAGACAACTCCTCAAGAGAGACTGGGGAATAAAACTCCAGTCCTCTCTGTGGACCCACTGATGTCAATCCACCACAGAAACTAATCACCAATTTCCGGAGGGATCTCAGACTCTGTATTGACATGGATATTAGACCATCACAACTGCTTATTTCCAAATCCTGAAGAGAGGTACACTTGTCTAGCACACTCTGTAGACTTGACAATTCATGACAAATACTAATCTCCAATTGACAGAGGGTTGGAAAATGATTTGGAACATCTTTCAATTGAGGACACTCTGAGAGAGTCAACTCCTCAAGGAAAGGAAACACCACTATTTTTCCATTTGGCATTTCCGATGGTTCCATCCATTTGATCAGATTGGGGGTTGTACAAATTCTTAATGTTTTCAATGCTGGAAACAAAGTCTTCGTCTCCTCACTTGTGGAAACTCCTGCATCGCCAACATAGCCATAAAACTTTCCCACAGTTTTTAGATTACTCATCGTATCAATCTCAACATGTGTAAGATTAGGCAGATGACCAAATATTGGGACTTCTTCACATGCGTTGCACCGAAGTAACCGAATCTTTTTCAAGCTCTGGAGTGGCACCTGTGGCATCCATGAGGAAAATTTAGCACCCATGAAATTGTGAATCTCTAAAGTTTCCAAATTAGAGGGTAGTTCGAGGCCTTGTAGTATATCATCATCGTTGTTGTTGATCCGCTTCCTTTCCTCGCTCCATACAAGTGTTAACTTGAATATGTTTCTCTTCTCCACTAAATTTGCTTTCTTCGCTTCTCCTCTAGCACTCACATGTTCCATATCATAAATAGTCAGTATCCCTTTCAATTTGTTTAAGAGAGCCAACTCCTCAATTCCATGACCTAGACCCACAATAAAGCAAGGTATTGTCCGGAGGTTAGTCAATTTCCCAATCCCTACTGGAAGTTCCCTGTACCAACCAAAATTAATATGTCTCTTTTCTTGGACAGGATCAAAATAAATGTGCCTTAAGTTGACCAAATCTTGTACTTCCTTTGGAAACACTTTAAGCTTTTTACACTTCTGCATTCTTAACGTCTGTAGGTTATGGAGCATGCCGATAGTTGTGGGAAGTGCTTTGATTTCTGTTCTAGAAACGTTTAAATACCTCAACTGCTTCAGCTTGCCTATTGAACTTGGCAACTCCTCAATATCAGCCTGATATAAATTCAAGACACGTAAAGCTGTAAACTTTGGTAACATCTCACTAGGGACAGCATCATTCGAAAACAGCGAGCGCAATTTCTCTGGAGTTTTTTCAAATACTGAAGTAGTAACTCCTGCAACATGTCTAATTGTTCGTTTCCCATCCATCTCATCAATATTAGAATCCCATGTCAAGCTTTCAGATATGGCTACAAGCTCTGCAAAATCATGCACAACATCGTGCATCTTGCATTTGGTAATGGTACCACAATCATCCTTCGTAGCATCATGGAATAAGCAATTTTCCCACAAAGTATTAAAATATTCATTGCCTATGTCCTCTATCTCTTGATCACTTCTGTTGGGAGAATGGTGAAACGGCAGTCCTTGAGCCATCCACAGTTGGATCAGGTTATCTTTTTCAATTTCAAAATCTTTTTTGAACATTGAGCAATAAGCAAAACATTGTTTCAGAAAAGGTGATTTCAAATTATCAAAACTCAACTTCAAATCCGACAAGATTCTTTCCCCTCCTGGTAAATCCCAAGTTCTTGTTTTTTGAATTGACAACCATTCCTCTTTAGTTTTATTATGCATCCTGCTCCCGAAAACCTGCCAGTACACTGTTAGAATTCATATCAAATGATAAATATGATAAACTAAGGGCGTAAAATTAGCGATAATAACAAAAACTATCAATATTAGGTTAGTTGAAGTTCACTATATTTCCACATTATTTTGCATCGATGACAAACTTTGCTTTTTCTTGTTTCCTTAGAGCTAGCTTTCCGATGACAAATTTGGTTAGAAGTATTTAAAATAGAATTATTATGAAATAACTTATATTTACTTGGTAAGGATCAACATTGCACTTATGGAATCAATGAGAAAAGAACTCCTCAACCTCTTTACAATACGAAGAAAAATAAATAAACAGAACTTTATCACCTTGTATTAGATTTTTTCTACAGTCTAACCCACTGTATATATATATTTCCTGGTGGATTTACCCTATTTCTTCCCTTCACGTAACCTTGTTTCTATTATCAGGATTTTCTTTGCTAATATTGGGTATTACATTCTGCACCCATCAATTCACCAAATTTTACATTCCACCCCAATATTAGAGAGAAAATCCTGATAATAGAAAGAAATAAAAAAATTTAAAGTTTACGCTGCAACATTTTGTACTTCATGGTGCCAGGTGAAATTTGGTTCATTCTAGAGGGTGCAAAATGAAATTCCGTGGATATTACTTTCCTCATATAAATAATAATGTACCCAATTTTCGTTAATGTACCTTTTTTTTTCTCTAATGGATCATGATGTACCATACTAGGAGTGTGTTGTGGTTATTTAGGTGTATTATTGTTGTTTACAAATTATTATTTTGTTTTATAAATGTACTTGTCTATAACTATATATAATGAAAAACGCCGTTATGGTTAAATGTCAAAAATTCTATAAAATGCCCCTCGTCGACTAATATGCTAACAGAGATTTTCACCCTTTTTTTTGGGCCAAAGTTAGGAAGGGAATTTGAAAACTCACACACACCATGGGGGCTTGAACCCTGGAGCACTTGGAGGCACACATCCAATGGGTGATTATCACTTATTCACTTATTTGAAAAAACAGTAATATTTCATCCACCAAAAATGATTTGATCATGCTTTATCGTTCCCAGCCCCAAAAATCAAAGCTTTTGAAGAACCCATTTGAGAATGTGAATGGTTTATTATACTCTATAGCATAAGAGTTTGAAGGGGCTATTTCTAGTTGATTTTTTATTTATTTACTCAAAGACAATGAGAAGAAAATAAGAAGATTAAAGACCAGTTTAAAAAACGAGTGACTGGAAGATTAAGTAGTAACAAATAAGAATCAAAAGGGAAAGGAAAAGGAAAAAAATTCTAATAGAAAATGTAACAGAGCGTACCTGTGCAACTAGTGGTACACCCCCACACCTTTTCACAATCTCCCTTCCAATCTTCTCAAGATCTGGAGACATTGGAGCACTATCATCAATACCTGCTTTATGCTTCAATATGGACCAACATTCATCTTCTGATAGACATCTCAAATCACACCTCTTAAGTGTTCCTGTAATAGATGCAACTTGGGCACTAGAGGTAGTGACAATAATTCTGCCCCGAGCAGAATCAAGTGCTGACAAACCAGTCTTCAATTTTTCCCATTTTTCACGATCTTCATTCCAAACATCATCGAGAACAAGAAAATACATTTTCCCTTTCAACTCTTGTTTGAGGATTTCTTCAATTCTTCCCATTTTTCACGATCTTCATTCCAAACATCATCGAGTACAAGAAAATACCTTTTCCCTTTCAACTCTTGTTTGAGGATTTCAAGCCCATCCTGACTTTCTGTTATTTCAGCTGTTGTTGGGCTAAGAAATTTTGAGATCTTATTTAAGATTGAATTGACATTAAAAGGGATAGATACCTTAACCCATATTAATTTGTCAAAATCATTTTTCTTTTCAAGTTCTTCGTATATGGATAGAGCCAAGGTTGTCTTTCCCAGCCCTGGCATTCCCACAATGGCCATAACCGAGAGGTTTTCCTGATTGTTGGGGTTGATGAGGGTTGCAATTATTTCTGACAAAATCTCCTTCCTTTCAATGATTTTTTCAACCCTATGATAGGATCTGAAAGATTCTCTCTGTGCTAATCTTTTAGAGGTTGCAGCTACACTTTTCTTTTTTTTATCAACTAGTTCAGTGGTACATGGTTCATTTTTGAGATTCACAAAATCTGCGTTGATCTTTTGAAGTTTCTGTCTCATCTTTCGACGAAATAAAATGGGATTGGAGGCAGAAAGGAGGTTGAGTACCTTTTTCTTCATGTGGTTATGAAGTTCTAGTTTGCGCCGGAGAACTTCATAGTTGATTTCATCCAAGACATCATCTGCAGCATCAGCTACGTCTTTAAGTTTTTTCACCCAATCTTGGTCCACCGTGCCTCCATCTTGTCGTTGCTCATCTGCAGCATCAGCATCAGGTAAGATCTCTTGAATCTTGGACACTGTTTGACGGAGACATTCTAGTTCTCTTCCAAATCCCCAGGCAAGACTGAATTGTTCAGTAGCAAGTAAGGCCACCTTTGTAAGTATTCCCTCAGCAGAAAAAGTAAGCAGGAACATTTCTGCCATACTTCCGAGTGCAAGCCAAAGAGCAGATCGATGCTTAGCTAGTTTAGAAAACAAGAAGAAGAGTGAAGGCGATGATGGCAAGGTGTGGAAAGACAAATAGCACAAAGCTCTAGGTTTGACTAGTTCCCTTATAAATTGAACTTCAAATTGAGTATAGATATTCTCTTTCACAGTGGCTTACATCACAACATCACCACCGATCAACGGTCTGGGCGTTTGTTGATGAAGACCACTAAACGTCCAACTCACATGATCACAATTTCTTTTTAACAAATCGCAATTTGCATTTAACAATCAGCAATTGCAATTTCAATATATGAAGAAAGGTCTTTGCTAAACCGTTTGTTTATTATTATGACATGCTTATTAATCCATAATTGGAAGAGGAATTGAATTGAGGAAGAGTTGGATTAAGAAAAATTAGATTCCGGATTCCTATTAAAGTTGTTTACTTAACCATATGAATTGGGAGAGTTAAATTCCAAATTCTTATTAGAATTGTCCTCGTTGTTGGGTTAAAGTAGATGGCAATTTTGGAATTTTTAAAATTGTGTGAGGATATAATGGGTAATAATATGAATTCTTAATGCGTTAGTATACCACCTCCTACCCAAGAATTGAATTCCTCCAAAATCAATAATTCAATTCCTTATTTTGTGTGGGCTCCACTTACTTTTTAATTCTTTGATGTGAAGTAAACACAGGAATCCACCATAGGTGGAAATTTATGATAAGAATTCTAATTCCTGATTAGTAAACACACCATTAGAGTAAAATGATGAATATCTCGAACTATGACCATAATTGAACGTAACTCATGAATTAAAAAAATAGGCAATTTAGCACTCGAATTAATTTAAATTGCCAATTATACACTTGCCGATAAAGTTTAGGGAATTTCATCCAAATATCGCTAGCTTCACCTGGAGTTGTAGAGGACAAAATGCAAAAGGCTAGTAAGTGTCCACATATATGACACTTGACATTTTCCTCTCCGATTAATATGGGGGGCTCACTGATCTTGCCCTTTCTTGTCTTACATTCGTCAAGATTCACAGTTTTTATAGATGGAGGTAGAGGTGACAGTGGTGGTTGTGGTGGTGGTGGTGGAGGTGGTGGGTGATGGTGGTGGAGGTGGTAGAGTTGCAGGTGAAGGTGGTTGTGGTGGTAGATGATGTCATTTTTAAAAATTAATGATGGTATTATGGGAATTGAAACAGTCATGTACTTTTATTTTGGAGTTTGTGCTAAAATAGTCATTTTTCACAACTTCTATTCTATAATAGCCCATGCCCCATACAGTGTCTCTTTATTGTCCCTATAGTGCCACTTTAATGCAAGGGGGGTCTATTTTAGAACAGAAGTTGTGAAAAAGGGCTATTTTAGCCAATTTCTCTTTTATTCTTACCAAATACCTTAAACTTTAAAGTGCAGCATATTTTTGGCCAAAAAAACAATCCCAAACTAGACCTCTGAGTAAAGAGTGAAACTAAGGTTGTAATTGGAAAAATTTGCACAATTTGTGACATTTTGGAAGCATAGACTCAATCCGACAATGACAGGACCAAGAGGAGCTGCAGTGTGTTCGGTAAGTGGATCCACAAACTAAGAGTGTTTAATCATGCCATGCTTTTTTTGAGGGTTTGTTTTGTATATGTTTTGTATATTATGGTTTGTTTGAAATCGTTGTTGAGATTCTCTGAGTGTTGTCCGTTTCAATGCTTGCTTTTCTGGCTTTGTTTGTGGTGCTCTGTATTTGTTATTGAGGATTAAATAATATAAAAATGAGTGTACATGCAACAGTCCCCTTTTCATCTTCTATACCTAAGGCCCAGTAGTCAATATGTGACGATTTGGATCTAGGAAAAGTCTTCCATCTTTTGTAAACTTCACTTCCACTACAACAAACCAGCGCCTCAAAATTTGCCTGTATCGTCCCTAACGCCGAAAAATTCTACCTTTAGTAGACCACAACCCTGTGAACTTTGCTCTATGAGAGTCTCATCTGACAGCCTAAATCGTCTTCTTTTCAGGAGATCTTGGGCTTCCATAGCAATCAAGCGCTACAAAAATCCATTTCTGTGTGCTCCCTTAAATAGGATACTTGCCACATTATCCAGCAACTTATTTCCCTCTTGACCTTTTTTACTAGACTATGGTTTCTTGATCTTGTGACACACAAGCAAATAGGTTACATGCGTAACCTAGAAAAGAACGTAAACCTGGAATCCACCATAAAGTTAGAGAGAAAATTCTCACTGTTTGTATTATTTGATAAAAGATGAGTTGAGTTCGACTATACATGACGTCTAAATACATCATTTTCACCCATTGGACTGCCCTAGGTAGTTATTGAAAGCTTAATAGAAAATAAACGAAAAGTCTGTAGATTGATTACAATCTTTAAATGCCCTTTTGAAAGCCCAAACGACCTCAGAAGCCCAAAATCCATCTTATAACTCTTTTTCTGCCATTTGTTTCCCTGTAAAAATTCCCGAGTAAGAAAATAAGGAATACTATTCTCACTTCCTCTCAAATACTCAATATCAAAATAAAAAATACTTAAAATAGCGGGAAATTGACATACATAGTCACTAAAGATAAACCTTAATCAAAGATAATCACATTATAAATTTCAATCAAAAATACTCACTTTGTAACATGAAAGTACCCAATTGCCCTCCATATAAATATATCTATATTGACCATTTATCCCCTCAAAAATTCATTTTCTGAAACCCAATTTCTCTCAACTCTTCTCCTCTCTCACACTCGCCCAAATCTTGCTCAGCCATGACTTCATAGAAAACAAAGAGAGTAATGGCCATGGCGACGACGTCGGTGGATTCTCCGAAGTCTGACCCGGACACTAACACTGAGCTCGATACCAATCCAAACCTTAACCCTAACCCTAATTCTTCAAACCCGTTAGTCCCCGCCTCCTCCAATGGCCCTGCTGTCTGCCTTCTCAAGTTTGTCGGAGACTCCGCTGGTGGGGCATTCATGGGCTCCAATTTTCTCTACTCTCTCTCTCTCTCTCTCTCTCTCTCTCTCTCTATATATATATATATATA